>JARHVA010005946.1:567500-687500 GCA_037957365.1 Torreya grandis | reverse complement strand
CTGTTGAAGGCCCAAGCAATTGTATCAGAGGCAGAACTACAAAAAACAAGATGAAGGAACAAAAATACAGTGTTGAATTAGAAATACTTTTGGAATACATTGGATCTAAGGAGTCATTTTTTTAAGTTATGTTCAATTTTTATATTCTTTTCATTTTATTTTTTTAATACTATCTTTTTTTGTAAAATTAGTGTATTGGCATAAGTTTACTTGAAGTATATCTTAGTTAGCTAGTTCAGGGGGCTTGTTTCTTTATTTTGAATTTGTTTGATAGATTTTTAATATATTTTAAACTTGGTGGTTATAATATCTATGTAAAAAATATAAATTTACCTAATCAAATAAAAAAATTATGTCTACTATATAATTTTGAGTTGATTGATTTCTATTCTTAAGGCTTTGATGTTAAACCTTGATTCATTTCTTAAATTAAGGTAATATGGGAATGCAGATTCAAACTTGCTACTTTTTTTTTATGTTCATAATGTTGGATGAGATATGAAATGTTATAATTATTAACCCATTTTTTTATTTAGGTTCTTAGTGATCCAGATAACAATTAAGGTGACAATTCAGGTGACAGTTCCATCCCAATTAGTGGTAGAACTTCCAAGAGCCATAACTTTTGCACCATAGCTCCATTTGAATACAAATTTAAACCATTGGAAATATAAGAATGAGGATAATATGGTGATATTTCACAAATATTTTATTAGTGGGTTTTGAACCCAAAAAATCCAATGGAATCACCCCAAATTTTAATTTTAGTAGTGTAATCTAAAAATAGGAAGTTTCTAAAAATAGTAATTCCTCAAATTATGTATTGTTGTAAATCATGGAATTAAAACCACTTAATCTCCATAAATATTGGTGAAATTACACATCCTCCTCCTACCTTAAAAATGTGTATAAATTAATATGTAACCTAAAATGGAAATCAGACATCTATTCCCAGAGATAGACATTTATTGTATCTACAATTTTGAGCAATAAAACATCTCTTCTCAAAGATAGCATTATTATTTGTGTGTTATTGAAATATTATTCAACCAAGAAATTTGATTTTTGGATCACTTAGTGATTTAATTAATATTATAACTTTTCATTTAATTTGGTAAAAAGATGATTATTTATTAATAGTTTCACTTTACCATACTTGGTAATGGGATTTGTAACTATAAAAAATTAGATGTAATAAAATAATATATTATAATTTATTTTATTGATTATATTTAAATTAAACCATATTTATGTGTATGACCATAAATTTGTGGAAAATTAATTTGAGTATAATGTTTCATCTGGAAAAAAAGTATGTGGGTTAAGGATTATAAATTAATATGAATTGTTAACTCATACCTATGATCACCAATTAATGGTGATTATGAAAAAAATAAAAACATTTAATTAATTATTTTAAATTTATTTAGAGTAATTAATATTTGTGTCATAAACATATTAATTCCTTATTTACTTTAATTGGAGAGAAACTTAGTAAAGGGAGAGGTATTCAACGAACATTGATGAATTAAAAAAGTTACAACTACTAAAACTCATGCTTAACCTAGAGACCATAAATGAGTAATTTTTTTAATGAATAATGATGCATTATGTTGAATTTAACCTATAATATATTAGGTCTCATCGTGTAGTGGATCTATTATCAAGACTTAAATATCATGAAGGATCAATGTTGATAAGAGGAGGCATAATGATTTACTTTGTTGAGGTGATATCTAACTCCATCAACACAAATTAATATAGTGAAATAACAATTATTAACATGCATTATTTTGTTTTTACTCAATTTAATATAATAAATAAATGTCCCAATATGGTTTCATATTAATGACCTTCATTAAATTATATATAGATGATTAAGGCTTAGTTGAATCTTATGATATGACATGATTTGTTTCTATGAGTATCAATTCATTAATAGTTTATAATGAATCTTATAATACATTTTTAAGTGGATTTTTAATTTATTATTGTGTATACATGAGTCATATTTTAGATAACTATGACTAAGAATGTTATTTTTGATTTAATTTTTTGGTTATTATAACTATTGATAAATGTTGTTTAGGGAATGTACCATAGTTATTAACACCTCTCTTATGTTAATCATTAATGTTAGAAAAGGAGACAATGTTAGTTAGTAGATACTTATATTTAGTTTCAATTAGTTTAGATTGAAATTATTTATCTAGAAGTATTACACTAAAGTGTGTGCTTATTAATCTGGTTAAGTAAATGTTGGCCACCTATAATGGTGATCCTTGCTTGATTATACTAGAATACCATAGATATGGGTCAGATCAATCAAATTCTCAATACATAAAATTATTGGTAATGACTTAGACACATAATATTGAATCTTGAAACTCAATACTCATAACCCTAAAAGTAATAAAATATAATGTTGGTTTTTAAGGTTCATGATAATGGTATCAGATACTAGTTCATAAACTAGGGGTCTTTATAAAGTATGTGGCTAAATATTATCAGTTTTTTTCAAGATGGTGAAGACACAAGGAAACAATGATAAGCCTATGAATAATGAATACAATGGTAATGCCAACAATAATGTGGGACACAATAATGCTAATAACCAAAGTGAAAAAAATGAATTTAATGTGAATGTTGGTAATAATAACATCTATGGAAATAAATACAATGTTCATACCAGAGATGATCATATCAATATTAACAATTACATTAAAAACAATTTAAATGTTGGTGGTGATGTAAACATACATCATAATGAGGATAATTTTGGGTGGAATGTTTTCCTAAATAACATGTTTGATGTAATTCATAACATACAAGTAAAAATCAAAGTATATGGGGAAAGGTTCGTAAACCTAGAGAATATGTAGGAAGGAAGTGGGCATGAAGAGGTGAAAATGGAATAAAATATTAGGCAAAATGATGTGGTGGATTGAATAATAAAAGAGATTAAGAAACTTCTATAACCTACCTACTATGGTTGGGATATTAGTGATTCTACAAAAATCATGGTTGGTGAACTTTCAAAATTAATTCATCTTACACAATATGGGCTCCGATATTAAGGCCCATATAGGATCTTAATATTTGGTGGGTGATGCAAAATTATGGTAGAACCAATTGTGTGATATTAAAGGTTATGATTCCATCACCCTCTCTTGGTATACATTTGAGAGGTAATTCAAAAAAATACCTAAATGGGAACTATAAGAAGCCAAAAAAGAGTTAATTTTAGTTGTTGAAATAAGGAACAATGACTATTCTAGAATATGAGAACAAGTTCATTAGTCTTTTATGTTATGTAACTTAATTGAATGGTCAATGAAATAAGGTAAAAAAATTTAAGTTATGATTATGTTATTTTTTAATGAATGATGTTAATATTAAAAAATCTCATGCCTTAGATAATACAATTGAATTTTCACATCATGCAAATGAAAAGGAAAAGTCTCACATGAAGGTAAGATAGGAATATCAGAACAATAGGATAACACATAATCTAAAGTATTAAATTCCTCCAATGAACATTTTTTTAAGTAATTTCATATAAAATAGGGTGATTTAAAGTAAAACATTAATTATATGAAATTGTAGAATGTAAATATGCGTCTTACAAATTAAAATTTTGTGAAGCAATATGATGGAAATTGTAATAAAAAACAAATACACTCCCATGGCTCAACCATTGGAGAAATTTATATTCCCATGCCTCTATGAACAAATATTTAATGTTGTGAATGTGGTGATAAGCATTATAGGAAGGATTTACACCAATTGAAGGGAAATCAACCTATAAATCATCGAGTTTATGTTGATGTTGATGATACGAATATTGATCTTTAGTCAACACCTGTTGAAACCAAAAGTATAATTTATGGTTTTTATTTACATATTATAATTTATTTAGGTGATACTAATGATATTATTTCACCTTCAATTATTTTTAAATGTAAAATTAAAACCTCTAAATTAAGAGAAGAATGGGATGTAGAGTTTAGATCTAGTAAGAGGGTGGTTATTTAAGAATGTTTGAAATAGTCTAAAATATATTTAGGGGTCTTCAAGTCTTAGGTAAAGCTATTATTGGAACCTATTGGATATTATGACCTATCTCTATGCATGGATTGGATACAAAAACATTGAACAAAAATTAATTATTCATCAAGATGGTGCAATGTCTTGATGATATGGGAACTCTATATAACTCCAAGGCATTATGAGACTTATGGATAAAAATATTTTTTCAAAATTAAAATTTAAAAGAGTTTCAAGGAAAGGATATGAATTATGCACTATGTAATTAAATGAGCTATCTAAAAAAAGGAGACTATTCTACAATACTATCCTATATTGATGGAGTTAGAGGATGTATTCCCCAAGAACATGATTGGTTTACCTCCTTGAAGAGATTTTTATTTTTCCATTGATATAGTACTATGATCTACAGCCACATCCATAGCTCCATATCAGATGAACGTGGAAAATATATGAGAACTTAAAGTTCAATTGTAAGAGTTGATGGAAAAAGGGATGATTAAGAAAAGAATATCATTTTTGGGAGAATAAACTATCTTAATAAATAATAAAGATGGTACCTTGAGGATTTTAATAGATTAAAAAATTCTCAACAAGGTCACTATAAATATTAAATATCTATCCCTAGAAGTGATGATATTTCTAATCAAATGAAAGGTGTAGATGTATACTCCAAGAAAAATCTTCAATTAGGGTACCACCAAATCTACATATAAAATGAGGATGTGTATTAAAAAATTAAAATAAGGTATGACCATTATGTGTTTATAATTATGTTATTTGGTTTAACTAATTCCCCTATTGATTATATGAATCTGATTAATAACATGTTGAAGGATTTCCTTTATCATTTTGTGTTGGTTTTTATGGATGACATTCTAGTTTAATCCAAAAATGAAATAGAGCATGAACAACATTTGTATCTAGTTTTGAAAATACTAAATCAACACAAAATATATAGAAATCTCTCTAAAATTTCATTTTAGCAAGTCAAAATTCATTACTTAGATCACACTATCTCAAAAGAAGGTATTTCAGTAGACCTTATTAAAATTAAATCCATTAGAGAATGGCCAACCCTTAATAATTTGCATGAGGTACATAGATTCATGGGTTTAGTAAGATATTATAGAATATTCATTTGATACTTCTCTATAATTTATAACCCAATCACCTCATTGCAAAAAAAAGGAAAAAATTGGTATGGTCTCCTCTATGTGAGAAATATTTCTAAATTTGAAGGAGATATTAACTCCCAGTCTGACCCTTATTATACTAGATACTAATGGGAATTTTAAAGTATGGGTTGATTCTTGGAAGGTGTGCATTAGAGCTTATTTAACTCAATATATAAATTTTGTTACCTATGAGTCATGTAAACTCAAAACCCATGAGCAGAAATAACCAATGGATGACCTTGAATTGGATGTTGTGATGCATGCCCTCAATAAATGGAAAAAAAAATTATTTGGGAATAAATTTAAGGTGCAATATGATCATTGTATTATATATTCATTTTCCTAATATAAATTAAATGCAAGGAAACATAGGTGGCTGGAATTTATTAGTAACTTAGATAATGACATTGCTTATGTCAAGGGAAAATAAATAGAGTGGTTGATTCTCTAAGCATAAAGACATATTTGGCTGCTATTTTTATTCTGAGGCCAAATTTATTGATGTTGTTTGGAAAAAATAGCAAACTAACCTTGAATGAAAAAGAATCAGTGTTGAACTAGCTAATTAGATAGTGGATAAATATGTTACTAATTAATTTTGGGACTCAGATGGACTTCTAAGTTATCAAAGTAGAACTTTTTATTCTAAATTATGAAAATTTAAAGGAGTAGGTATTGAATTAAGTGCATAAAACACCTCATTTTTTATCATCCTACTATCATAGTTATGACATATGATTTGAAAACATTTTAATTTTGGCTTTGATTAAAGAAGGATGCAAATACTTTTTGGAAAAATTATTGGAGTGTTAACATTTCAAAGTTGAAAACTACCATCTAGGAGGTTTGTTGTATCCTTAAAATATCCAAAATAATCAGTGGTATGCCATTTATATTGATTTTATCTTAGTAATGCATAAATATAAGGACATGGATGATACAATTTTAGTAGTAATTCATTAATTTACTAAAGTTTCCCACTTCACTGGAAATCTTATAGGTCAGGCATCTACACTTACTTAAATGTTTGTGAAGGAGATTTTTCACCTCCATGATGTTCCATAGCTCATTATATTAGATAGGGATAAATTTATTACTTCTCAATTTTTAAAAACTATAAATTATACTTTAGGGACAAACCTGAACTTTAGTTCAACATATCATCTCAAAATAGCTTGCCAAATGAAAAGGCTAAACCAAGTAGTAAAAGACATGATTAGAATGTGTGTAATGGATCAATAGTATAAATTAGATTACTACCTACATTTTATTTAATTTAGATAAAAAAATACTTAGAATTATTTTGTTAACATAACACTTTTTGAAGTATTATATGGGTGAAGGTGTAAATCTCCTCTTGGCTAGGATGGTTTAGAAAATCAATTTTTTTTTAGTTTAGAAAATAATTATGAATATGATGAGAAAATAGGTCTCATTAAGATAAGGCTTAAAGGAACATATGATATGTTAAATAACTATGGTGATATAAATATATATCCATGATAATTTGAGGTGTTATATAAAGTATATTTAAGATTCAAACATTAAAATAGCTCTATAAAGTTTGGCAATGAATCCCAATTCAACCCATGATTTGTCATCCCATTAGACATAGTGTAAAATATCAATTATTCCTCTTTATCTCTCTTGAATAAATGATGTGTTTCATTCTTAATTATTAATAAATTATGTATTTTATTCTTCTCATATTCTATATTAAAATAATCTCCAAGTGTAGATGAGGGAATGATTCAATTTGGTATACTTTATATAATGAGATCATGGCACTTGTTATATATGTTACTTCACTGTTATGATATTGAGATAATATGTGGAACTATAATTAATTTGTGATATTTATGTTTGCAATTTAGTATAAATTTTAGATATTTAAATAATTCTAATTATGATTATTATGTTTATTTTTATACCAATAATACTCATTTAAACTTGTGAATTTAGGTAATAGTCGAGAGATGAATTGGGTCAATGCCTATAATAACCACCATATTTGTGTATTAATTTCATATATATAAACAATAATGAAGTTAATTAATTGAGATTAGTTAGTTTCCATCGAGTCTTTCTTATGTTTAAGACTATGTTGACCTAGTGTTGTGTTTTTTCATACTTGATTAATATTTATTTTTTAAATCAAGTGTCCTTGGAACTTATCCACTTGTGCTTATTTTTTTGAGTTGTTTTAAATTATATTTAATAAATTGGGGTCTATTTTAAGTGATAAAGTTATAATTTATCTAATTCTTGGGTCTTATGACAAGGTGAGATTATAATTAGTAAATCTTGTACAATGGAGTATATAATGGATTTAGGGGAAACATTTAGTTTCTTATTATTCCCTATGTCTCATGAAAACTTGGTTAAAATATTTTTTGTGACCCAAAAATGGGTAATGAAACTCTAATTGCATTGTGGCATTGAATTTTCATAGAGATCTATTAAATAATCAAAATCATGATCAGGGTTATTTTATTTGTTTGGTGTGGAATGGATTATTTGTTTGGACATAAAAATGTTATTTTTTGTCTCGATTAAAGTAAGGAAAATAATGATTGATGAACATAGGGTTCTTATGGCCACTATACACTTCGGTTGCTAAAACATTTACTGACATGGCCAAATTTGTTATGAATCCCATAAAAAAATTAATGTTGTGGTATATTTGGATTCGTGCATGGAGTTTTATAGAATAACATATAAATATTTTCAAGGAAAAATTATAAGATAAAAAGGGCATCATTATGTGTAGTTAATCTCACGTGTGAAGAAAGTAAGTACTATATTTTTACTTGATAAAAACTCTACTCAAAGTTACATATCTAGCCATTATGGTTTTATAATTTTTAGGGAAGGAGTGCCCAAGAATGGGTTTTCATGGAAATTTTCAATGGTGTCATGTATGTATGGACTATTTACTAACCCTCATTCATTTAGATAAAAATTATATCATGTACACTATAAGTGTCTTTTATTGTCATGCATAGCATTGAAGTTGGTGTGTGAATGGTTTTGTTGTCCTACGGAAGAAACCCTCATGGGTGAACCTCTAGATCATTTCATACATAGATAGCATATGAATTAAAACTAAAGCATGAGTTTTAGTCATGAATTCATTACTATGTGAGCTTGTTTATTATTTATTGTTTTTTGGTTGATTGAATTATGTGTTTTCATAATGAATCTAAACTATTTTCAAACCCTAGTTATTGGATAACTGATATCTTTCTTAAAATCCATATTCTCATTTTATTTTATGAAATTAGGTGGTTTTCTACTGGATTATTGTAGTCTCGAATTGAAGGTTGGGATGGGGAGAGAATTCCAATGTATGGATGGGATCATCTTTACTAATTATTTTTGCCTTGTGCTTAAGGATTTAGAAAATGAATTTTGGTGAATATATTAAATAAATTAAATGATGGAGAGTTGTTTTTTATATTTAAGTCCCATGGAATATTTAGTATCATTTCCTTTTGTATTTAAATTATATAGTTTGAAGAAGGTAAATAATTTTATTTATATTGGCATCTTTGGTTACCTAAGTATTCGCACTTAAATTTGATTCTACTCCAATCCTGTAACCTTTGAATTATTTTTGTAATCCATTTTGAGAAAGATGTGATATATAAAGTTTTAATCTTGTATTGAATATCATTGTTAATGTTTTTATTTTAGAATTATTTTACTTTGATTATAACATGTAATTTTTATTTTTGATGAATATCTTGTAATAATTAAGATAATGGAAAGATATTTTATTAGGGTGTTTTTTCCTTAGATAAATAGTATTTGAGACCTTAATAGATATATAATATTACATGAATAGGTTTATTTAGGTTGTGTTTGATCATTTATTTCCTTGAAAATTATTTGGGTCGAGTAGAACTCAGACCTATGTGTATGTGACAAATTAAATGAATTCATGGAATATTGTAAGACCTTTTTCTTAGCATTCAAATCCATACTTATATTTTATTAATTTTTTTATATGATATAAGTTTAATTTGATTGATTTTTATTCTTAAGGCAATTTTTTTTAACCTTGATTCATTGCTTAACTTGAGGTAATATGGGAATGTGGATTCAAACTTGTTGCTTTTGGTTTAATTTCATAATGTTGGATGGGGCATATGTTATTATAATTAATATTTTTTTCCATTTAGTTCTTAGTGATTTAATAAACACTATAACTTGTCACTTAATTTGGTAAAGGGCATGATTATTTATTAATAGTTTCACAATACCATACTTGGTAATTGAATTTTTAATTACAAAAGGCTAGCCATAATAAAATTAATATATTATTATTTATTATATTGATTTAATTTTAAATTAAATCCTCTTTGGGGATGAAACCATAAATTTTGGTAAAATTAATTTGAGTATAATGTTTCACAAGAAATAATGTATGTTGATTAAGGATTATAAATTAATCTAATTTTTTCACTTAGACTTTGGTTCCCCAATTGATGATTGATTGCATGTAAATAAGAATATTAGAATAAGGATTTATAATATGATTTAATTAATTAATATTTGTGTCAAAAACATATTAATTATTTATTTAATTTAATTGGAGATAAACTTAGTAATGGGAAATTCATTCAATTAACAATGGAAAAATAAGTATGTTGTAACTATTGTAATTCATGCTTAACCTAAAGACCACAAATAAGTAAACTTGTTTAATAAATAATTGTGCATTCTATTGTGATTAACGTAGAAGTTATTAGGTCTCACCATGGACTGGATCTCTTATAAAACCTTTAATACACTACAACATCAAGCTTTGATAAGAGGAGGAATAATAACCCCACTTTATTGAGGTGGAATCTAATTAAATATAGATAAATGTCAATTATTAATATACATTATTTTATTTGTGTATTAAATTTACTATGCGAGTATTAAGATAAGTCCCAAGCTAGTTTCACATGAATGACCTTGATGTAATTCTTGATATATGATTAAGGTTTAGTTGAACATTATGAGACATGATTTGTTTTTATGAGTATGGAATAATTAATGGTTTATTATGAATCTTCAAATATAGTTTTAGGTGGATTATTAATTGATTTTTATGTATACTTCAGTCATATTTGATATTGGTATGATTAATTATGTTATCTTTGATTTACTATTTTGGTTATTATAATCTATGATAAATATTTTGTAGGAAAATTACTATAGTTATTAATATTGATCTTATGTTAACCATGTTGAAAATGAGGAACTATTTGAGATTGTTATGATTAATCATGTTATCTTTGATTTACTATTTTGGTTATTATAATTTATGATAAACATTATTTAGGAAAATTACTATAGTTATTAATATTGATCTTATGTTAACCATTAATATTTGAAAATGAGGCACTATTAGTTAGTTTCTAATTATTTTCAATTATAATTAGTTTAGATTGTGGTTATTAATGTATAATTATTACACTGAAGTGTGTGCTTATGAATCTAGTTAAGTAGATGCTAACCACCTCTTATGGTTAGCCTTGACTGATTCTACTAGGATACCACATCTATTGGGTCAAATCAATTAGATTTTAAATTCATTAAATTATTGGTAATTCCTTCAACACATAATATTTACTATTAAAACTCAATACTCAAACCCTAAAAGTCTAAACTTTTATAGGTTTTGTTTTGGGATTTGTGAAAATATGGTTCCAAAGGAGGAAATTATAAGCCTTTCCTCATATCGATAAGTTTTCACTATCACTACTCACATCAATGGAAATTATTTTTCCAATGTCAAGGTTATGGACTATCAAGAAAGTTTTTTTGTTCTACATCATTTATGATATCTATTGGTTATAATCGCCATCACATAGATTAAGCTAATACATCAAAAAAATATCTAAGATCAATTAAGTTAACTATATTTTTTGATTCAAAAGGGTCTCATCTAATTTCAACATTATTTCTCTTATATTTGAATACAATCTTGTGCTTGGAGGATCTTGGTTAAAATCAATAAGAGCAATGATTGATAGAAACACATGTGTCATTATAATTGAACATGAAATAAAATTACTTATATTTAAAAAGAGGGGATATATTTATAAAAAATAAATAAAAGTAAAGCATATATTTAACTATTATTCAAGAAAATAAAACTTATGTAACATTAATGGAGGCACACAACACAATAGATTTTGTAAAACAGAAAATATAAAGATCAATACTAAAATATGATGTAGTTATTTATTCATACATAGATATAAAAGATGATCAAAATGACATAGAATAATATAAATCACAACCTAATAAGTTATTGATTTCCAATAATGATGATTACATTGATGATTTTTACCCTGATGATGTAACATATTGGTATGATCCCAATGATATAAAACCTATGCAGTGGCATGGCACTTTCCATTTGTGAGACTTTACCCTTTCCCATATTTTAATCATGACCTATTGATTTTAAGCCTCTTTCATTAATCATTAGTTAATATATTCCATTTTTAAATTTAAAGTATTCACATATAAAAAAATAGAATATTATAAAAATTAAGACCTATACATAAAGGTCTAGTTTATTTTCACTAGTTAATTTATACCTAATTTTATCCCATATTTCTCTATATCTAGTTTTATATATAAAATGATTCACAAAGGTACAAGAATGAGCTAAAAACATACAAGTTGTCACTTCTAGATGCAGATGTAAGTGGTGATATTGTCTCTAACCTAAAAAACTTACACAAACAAAACCTTTCTAATCTAGATAGTCACACACTATGCTCTTATATAATTACAATGGACTTATCCTAGTGAGCATAGGTTATTAATTTTTAATATCCAAACTAGTCACATTCAATATATAACTTTTTTGCATCACAACAAATCCATTGGGGACATATTTGACTCATGTTTTATTATTTTATGATTACCAGTTTTGTTCACATTATAACTATAGTACATTACATAATATATTTCCATATTTTTCACTTAATTTCTTATTTACATCATACTATATACCTAAGTTGTTTAGTATACTAATGTTACCAATTTATTATTTAGATGAATATCACCTTTTCATGCATGTTTATCATGTTTTATTCATGCTTTCTGTGTATGTTTAACAATAAAAATCTAGATTAGGGAATATAGGATTAAAGGGGATAGAGATAGCCTAGGGAAAAAGCCTGATAAACTATCTATATGGTAGGCCAATTAAATTCTAAACTCAAATATAACATATGATGAATTAATTAAACTAAGATAGGCTAAAAATAGTAAGTACAACTATGATAGATATTGAAATGATAAATAAATAAGGTACTTAGTTGGTTCTGATGATGACATAGTTATGGATTTGGAATATATAATAAGTAGACTAGAAGAAGATTTTAGAATGATCACCAAATTCTAGATTGGGCATCTCCAGAGCCATTAACACTAACATCATCTTGAGATGATTACATGTGATACTACTATTTGAACTAGACATAAGTGGCCTATATGGAATATCTATTAGAAAAGGATGTGACCACCTCAATACTTTTGGATTTGCCTTCACCTTTGTATAGGTACAATTAGATCTAGGTCATGGATTGTCATTCCTCATTAATTGTAAAACCTTAATTCTTCATCTTCATAATGACCTTGGGAAAAATAGGTTAGTGGTCACACAATTTTTATTTGACCTTAAGGACCCTTATATCAATTATGACTACCTACATAGCCAATAATTTGAAGAGGGGTTTAGCCTCATATAGTTCTCCCCTACGTGTTGGCTTATGTCAAAATTATGCAATATTTGGAAATAAAGTACAATAATGACCTAGCTTGTAACATGATAAATTGGGCTCTTAGGATACTCCTACAATACTTCAGACCTATGTATGTGTTATCCCTATTAATGATATGAAAATATGAGAAAAAGGGAGGCTTTGATTTATTGAGTGTTTGATTGAATGTTTTGATAAGTTGGCTTGTATATTTTTACGTGTGTGATAGGTTTTGATTAAATACACTCCTATTTGGAAATATCTCAAGTTAAATCACTTAGTTTTACTATTAAGATACATTTCATTCGAAAATTATATGACTTTAGGGACCTATACACTTGTGTCAATGTAGGTCAATAGTGTCGATGTAGGGGTATGGAATTGAATCTTGTGTCTTGGTAGTTATAAAATAGGTATAGGATCATAACTTACAAGGCCCTGAGATAAACATATTTTAAGCATTATAGGTAATATATAAGGTTTAGGTCATCAACATAAAACTATTTGAACCAAGATAGAGTGGATTTGAGAATTTTAAAAGTGGGAAAGGTTTAAAACTAAGAGGAAAAACCAAGGTTTGAGTTTTAAAAGTGTACAAGATTGAGGTGCTATGTAATCCATAAATATAATCTACATTTCCCCCCTTTAATCTAAAAATTAAATTATTGGTTTAAATTAGAAGAAATGTGTACCGAGGTGTGTATAACACCCATTGCCTTTGCTTGAGTCTAATTTGAGTTATTTTATAGTGACTGACCTACAACTAAGAGCATGTTATAGTACATAATCAGTATACATAGTCTAAAATTAAAAGCATTGAAAAGATTGAAATTGAAAGAGCAAGGTCTAGAAGTACATGTGTATCAATGCAATTATCTTACCTATTGGAAACTTGATTGGAAATATGTATCATCATTAATCATTGAAATTGAGATTAACACAAATATATAAATCTATAAAGTGCATATATAAATAAAAATGTATCATAATATATGCAGACATGTAAATTTGTCCACTAATAGCTTTGTATCACACTATCAGACCAATTCTTAACAATCATTAAACATTTAACCTAATAATTTTTATTACTCTCTAATTTGGATTCATAAATATGTAATTAAATCAACTTGGCCCATAAATCAAATAATTTGGGTAAATGCACATTGAATTAAATCAAATCTTGAAACAAATGACCAAATGCCTAAATGGGATTAATTAAAGTACAAATCTTGATCAAAGTCTAATTAAATTCACCCATGATCTAATAAATCAATTACTAAGAAGGAAATTCAAGAACATCTTAGAACATCCTAGAACACACTCATTACCTTTGTGAGTTGTCACTTTTGGAAAATATCTAAAAGAATATCCTAGGAATATGCCAAACTCAACCAAAGTTAATAAACTAAACCATGGTCAGATTTAACCCATTCTAAGGGATTTGAAAGCCTCTAAAAGCAAGCCTAGAGATCTACATTTAGGGAGCTCAATCAAATTAGAGATATAATGTAGGAATAGACTCATGAAGCTAAACTCCTAGTGTTATAATGTTAAAATTGAGCCAAAGCCATTAGGCCATTGAATCAATCAAGCCATCAATCAATCCAAGCATTCAATATGGTGCATACACACTCATTACCTTTGTGAGTTGTCACTTTTGAAAAATATCTTAAATAATATCCTATAAATATTCCAAACTCAACCAAAGTTAATAAAGTAAACCATGGTCATATTTAACCCATTCCAATTGATTTGAAAGCCTATAAAAATAATCCTAGAGATATTCATTTAGGGATCTCAATCAAAGTAGAGTTATAATGTAGGAATAGATTCATGAAGATAAAATCCTAGTGTTATAATGCTAAAATTGAGCCAAATCCATCAAGCCATTGAATCAATCAAGCTATCAAGCCATTGAATCAATCAAAACATCAATCCATTAATCAATGTAATCATTTAATAATGGTTCATATAGGAGATGATGTTAGCTATATGTCATTGATGAAGAATTATTATGCATAAACCAATCAAGCTAACCGAATTACCATTTGGATCTCTAAATAATTTGGTAAGGAATTTGTGTTTTTGTGTTTATATTTCTCATTTCCTTTCATGTTTTTTTGAGTTCTAATTTAGTTTATTCATTATTCTCCCCCCATGATCAGGCCTAAAGGATGTTAGATTGTTAGTGAGTTCATTTTTCATTATTTTTTAGAATATCTCTATACTAACCTCCTCCTTTGAGTTTCCTAGATCACACACACACACACACACACACACACAAGGAGATATAGAAATTTTAGAAGGCACATGCCTCCAACCTTAGAGAAAAAGTGAGTTTCCATCCAATAGTTATGATTAGCTCAACCATACAACCTAATCATACTTATAACCTAGTAAGTATGAATGAACTAATTCAACTCACACTATAAATATGGTGAGGCTAGATGATATAATCAAGACCATCCTAGAAACTTGGAAAGATTGAGATTTAATCACCTCAATCATACCAAAAATTGAACCAACCACTATAGTAAATTGGCTCAATATAATTTGTAAAAGTCCATCCTAGTGGTTGGTGGTAGTCCCTAAGAGAGTTTTAATATATGAAATTAAATTTAATTTTTTAATATTAGGCATAAATTTCATAACATATTATCCTTAAATATCTATCATGTTGAAACTATGTATAAAAATGGTACCAATGTATATAATTCTACGACAACTATGAATCTAAATTATATAATTGTGTGCTTTAACCAAATTAGAAACTATGTAAGTGTCAAGAACATTATTCCAAAGCATTACCACATTATATATGGAGAAATTTAAAAAATCAAATAATGTCCTATGTGGAGGACATGTTTATAAAATATGTCCCCACTGAATCTAGGTGTGATGAATACTTAATAAGTTTGGAGAACATACTTCCAAAGAATTCCCCCACAAAATATCAAAACTATGAAAAATGTGAATAAGTGTGGAAAAAATGATTCTAAATAATTCCCCCACTAAACCTTGGTGTGTTGAATACTGAATAAGTGTGGATAACATGTTACCAAAACATGCCCCCGCTAAATTTGAAAATTATGCCAAATGTGGATAAGTTTGAAGAACATGCTTTCAAAGTATGACCCTACTAAATATGGGTGTGCCAAATACCAAATAAGTATGGAGGACATGATTCCAAAGCATTCCCCAATTAAATATAAAAATTATACCAAATGTGAAGAACATGCCTCAATGACATGCCCCCATTAATATGCCCCACCTTTGAAGTGAGGGAAGAATATAAATTGGTAGTTATTGTTATACTCAAATTTTGATTTATTTCCTCAAGAAGAAAGAGTAAAACTAAAAATAAGGGTAAGGTTGGTATAACCTAAATTTGGTTTGCATTTCATGATCTACATGGCTGTGAGAGATCCTCTTTGGCTTAGGAGGATGACATGTATAAGAAAGATACTAAATAAAGGTTGTGTTAGATAGGTAGGAATGTAGATTACCTATCAAGCTAGATCCAAAAAGTACATGACTTCCTTAGAGTCTATCAATCTACCTTTAAAATTAAGTTAATGTTGATAAAACAAGGTTTCATTATAGATAAATGAAAGTACTTAATTTAGGTTAAATAAATATTATTAAAAAATGTTTATATTAAAAGGATAACATTAAGGTGATTGCCAAACTATCAAAATATGATCCAATTTTGGTTGGGTTGTTGTTTCTAGTATTTATTATGATAAAAGTCAAGAAAATAGGGTTTTGGTTGAGGTTGAAAACTAGTTTTTGCTTATTGATTTTGGGTGTCTAGTTTTACATAGTGACTATCAATAGTTAGGGTAATCATCAATGATCAGGGTGATCATTGATGGTCAAGGTAATCATAGATGGTCAAGGTGATTGTTTATAGTTACGGTGATCATCAATGATTACTATTAGTTATAATTTGGGTTAAGAAGGTTACCTACTTAAGGTTACAAAATGGTTATGCAAGGTGGGTTTAGGTTAGATATTGGTTACAAGGTAGAGGGTAAGGTTTAGAGGTGACTATTTCAAGGGTTAGTCATTCATATGAATAAAAATAGGTTATGGTTGGATGGATGCAATTTCTAAACTAAATAATTGAAACTTGAAACAAAGAAAAATATACTTAGCTCATGGTTTGATGGTTGAAAATTGATAGATTGGAGAAGTTTTAGAGTTTGTTGAGGATGATTTATAATAAAGAGATATCTACATAATAATTTGATTATTGACCTTGATCTTTACCCAGTTTCTTATTCTTACCTCCTGATGATCTGCTTACCTCCTTTCTCTCTCTTAAGTTTTCCTCTTTTTATAAGAAGGAAGGTGAGGTGCAATAATATGTTAATAATGAGTCCAACTTTTTGTCTAAATATAACTCACACATACATTAGTTTCCACATGAATTATATGAATTAGTTATAAAAAATCAAGTTAGATTTGAAGCATCAATTAAGTTTTCTAGGTGGTGAAACCTAATCATCGATGGTTAGGGTGATCATCAATGGTTAGGCTTATTGTCAATGGTTAGGGTGATTTTTGATGGTCTACATGGTTTTTTATGGTCAACATGATTGTTGATGTTTATTCTAATCATCGATTGTCGATAAGTCCAAGGTAGAAAACTTAAAAATTTAGGTTAAGTTAATTGGTAAAATTGACCATGGTTGGGCTCAGTTATGGGTCAAAGGGTTAAATTGGTCACCAGGGGGTCCTAAGTTGGTTCGAGGGTTTTTCAGCATTTAGAATCATGATGTGTTGATTTTTGTTGTCTTTTTTATTATGCATCTTGAATCAATAGTCTACAAAACAAAAATGGATTACTGGTTGAAGGTCATGGCTACCCTAAGTATGGGAGGAGGTGTTCCCCCTAAAACTAGGAGTTGATGTAGTAAAATAGAATTAGGTATAATTTTGATAAGGTGAATGTGAATGATGTTGAAGATGGATGATAGGCTGGGCACTAAATCATAAATAGGTACATAGAGTTTGATAGTCAAGATCATGCATTAACTAGGTTGCCATAGTTGGTACAAAATTAAGGTTGGTGTTAGAAATACAAGTGACAAGTGGATCGCATGACCACATTTAGGTGGGGTGATTGGGAATACTCATAAACATAAGTATCCTAGTCAAGGCTAGTATTTTCATGGGTATTAAAGGTAGGAAGTGCTCTTAGTGAAAACACAAATTTGTTATGTGTCATGGGTATCTAAGGTGGGAAGTGTTCCCAGAAAGACACAAGTGGGTCAGGTGTGCATAAGGTAGTGAAAGTTTAAAATGGTTGTCAATATGGCAATTGGTATCACTAAAATCAAAGGACTAAGGAAAAAGTGTCATAAAATGTCTACTAGTTAGTCTGAAGTGGACCAACAACAAGGTGATGAGGTGGTTGGGGTGGGTGGAGAAGGTAGTCTCCATGGGTGGGTGATAGGTTAGTAGAGAAAGATGATCTCCAATGGTTAGATTAGATAATGGTTCCATTTGGTGGATAAAGGTGATCTATAATGGTTAGGTTGTGGAGAAAGGTAATTTCCAATGGTTGGTGGTGTTCAAATTGATTTCCCAATTTGAGGTACCACTTAGTTTGGTAAAAATGTGTCATATTTCCTAGTGAAAGGGTGTAAAGTAGGTAGTTGGGGGTGTCAATGACCCAAAAAAGGAATAGTAGGCTAAATGCTCCAATTGGCAAAGACTATAATGGAAATATGGTTGGGCTTATTAATATAAACCCTTTAGTCTTTGCTTAGTTATTAGTTTGATAGTTAAAAAGGTAGCTTAATCATGAAGTGTCAAGTAAGCTCAAAATCCTTTGATTTTCTAGAGGATAAAAAGGGAGATGGGTGAAAGTATGACATTATTATGGGTTTATCTTACCCCTTCTATAGTTGACCTAGGAACCATGATGGACAAGTCCATGCTTTATGCTAGGTATAGACTGATTGATGTGGGAAGTCTACTAATGCTATTGTGAAAGTTGATTGTAGATTTCTTAGGATTGATTTGATTTTGATTTTGACTTGAGGTCTTTTGATTGCTTTTGTTTAATGGTTTGGGGAAGTTGATCAATATAATAATCTTCTAGGTGATTACTTTTGATAAAATTGACTTATCGATCCCTCAAAGGAGTGGTCTAAGCTTTAGATTTTCATATGTTAATAGCTATCTTTCAAGGGAGTAGTCTACATTTTTAAGAAATTTTTGATAGGTATGGGCAACCATCCTTTAAGGTAGTGGTGTGAAATGCTAGAGATGTGACCCAAGTGATATTTGGTATCCCAAATGGATCTATGTTGGTTTAGACATGGATGAGTCTATATAAGCATAAAAATTTCCTTTATAGGGGAGAAACCATAGCACAAGAATTTTGATTATGGGTAAAAGAGGTTTAAATGTAAATGACCATGGGGATACATCCTATAAATGTTGAAAAGTACCATGAAAATCATGACATAAGTAGAGCAATGGTAGCCATGCTTAGGATTAGGCTATGGTTGTGATGGATAATCACATGATCTTATTTTAATCAATTGACCTTAAAAATAAAGAAATGAAGATGGTATGACAACATGGGATAAACTTAAGTTAAACACAAGATGACTTAAGAACTTGTTTTTAACCAAAGAACCTGATTTGATTGTAAATCATTTAGGGGCTTAGGTTTGAATAATGCCCCAGATCCATACTCATGTAAATGGTTTAGGCCAATCAGGGGTGAAGATGTCCCCCAATTACTTTCCAATTCTTGATTAGATGTGGAAAAGAGAGTGTTAGGCTAACAATGGTCAATGCCAAGGTTGGTTAGGTTATGGTTACTAGACTTTGCTTGAATTGTAATGGTGGTTGGTTTTTGGTTTGGTTAGGTAGGTTTAGGTGTTGGTTTGGGTTGGTATACTAGGTTTAGGTATTGGTTTGGGTTGGTTTGCTAGGTGCAAGATGGGGAATAAGTGCCATGTGTTGGTTTGGTCATTAGTTTAAGTTGGTAGGTAAAAGGTTAAGGTTAAGGTTTGGTTTTGCTATTGGTTAATGTTTAGGTTATTTCTCAATCAAATATTTTAGAGGAAGAATTCCTCTAGACACTCTTTCCTTGAATGCTGATGTAGGAAAAGATTTCCTAAGTAAAGATGTGGGTTAGTAAATAATAGTTAGGAAGGATGAATATGCCTTTATTTTACTACCAAGGGTTGTTAGTTATTATTTTTTAGGTTAGATTTCAATTTATAGGTGGTGGTTCAGGTGGGATCATCATTATGGTTTATGGCAAGGGAAACATTATTGGGCCAGATTTGGGTAGGTTTAAGGTCTAAAAATGATGTTAGGAAAATCATATTGAAATAGAGGTAGGGTAAAAAAGAGTTTCAGGTTGTCCCAATGAGGAAGCTTAGGTGAGGTGTGGGTATCTTAAATAAAAGGGTAGCCAAGATTTAAGAAATCTCAAATGAAGGGTGTATGTTAGTTTGTGTTGATAGATAAGTTTATTATGGTTGGATTAAAATTTGGGTTGATCATGGTTTATTGATTTGGTTTAGAGGTTGGTTTTATTGGTTATGGGAGGTAGGATGGGTGGTTGATTTGGTTTATTGGTTGGGTTTCCTTGTTTGTCTGATTAGGTTGGTAAGGGAAGGTGACAAAGATTTGACTCCACTTAAAATGGAGTTGAACCAAAGACAATGTCATTAGATAGATGAAAACTAGTAGATTATAGAAGAATTTAATGGGTTTGATTTTATTTGAGGTTGGTTAGATTTAGTTATAAGTGAGGTTTTTTGAGTTTGGGTTAGCTCTATTAAAAGGAGAAGTGGAAGAAGTGGGCTGGTTTCAAAGGAAATTTTAGAAGGTTCTTCTTGGTCAACAAGTGGTTGGGTTAAGGTTGATTATTCCTTAGTGATTATCTCAAAAGGAAGTCAAAAAGGGTGCACTTGGTTAACAAGTGGATTGATTGGGGTTTTGATTATGGTTTCCCTAGTTATACATGCACTAAGGACCAAATCTAATGGGTGGGCCTCATTACTTTGAGGGATCTAATTATGGGTTTGCATAATAATGGGTGTAGAAAGAGGTTCAATGATTTAATAATCAATGATATTGAGGAATAGGTTTGGGGGAACATGGAGAATATCATTTGGAACCTCCTTTTGATTGATAGGGTTTTGGATGATCATTTATCTACCACATGTTCATTTGGGTGATGATATGTACAAAACTCATTATCTATAAACTAAATAGGTTTTATAAGAGAAGTATTTACGGGTTTGGTTTGAGGGAGTCTAATGATATAATCCCTTAATGTTTTATCAAATATCGAGGCATATGATTCCCCTTGTGGGGTATAATACCTAGGAAGAGGGTGCACCAATGGATCTTAAGGTTATGAGCTAAGTGGTTAGTTTAGTGAAGTTGGTTAGTTGAATAAGTTGGATTGACCTGATAAGTTTGAGTTATTTTTTGGGTTGGGTATGATTGACAAAGTTGGTAGGTTGGAAAAATCTAGTTGATAGTTATTGGTTTGATTTGGTGAGGTTGGTTGGTTTAATAATATTGTTGGGTTCAAAAAGTCTGGTTGGTTCAATATTATAGGTTAATAGTTATTAGTTAGATTTGATGGGGTTTATAAGGTTGGTGAGGTAGAAAAGGTGGGTAAGGTAGGGTGGATTGAAGGTTTTTATAATATTGGTAAGGGTGATAAATTTTATTGGTTAGAAAAGTTTGTTTGATTCTTGTTGGTTGAATGATTGTTGGTTTGACTTGATGAGGTTGATAAAGTAGGTTTATAGTGGCTAGTTTATTAGTTTGTGGGTCAATAATTGTTGGGTTAAATGTTTTTGGTGGTATTACTAGGGGAATATATCAAGTATTTATTTGGAGATAAATAAGGTTTCCACAAAGGGAGTATAGGTGATTGATATGATGGTTGAGGTAGGTAATCAAAATTTTGATATCGTTGAGGTAATTGATATGGTGGTTAGGATAGGTAACCTAAATATTGGTAAGGTTGAGATAGTTTAGGTGGGTTATGATAAGGGTCTAATAAGGGTTGAAAGGTAATTGGTTGGTTGAGCTGATGATCATGATGTTGTTGAAGGGTTGTTAATTGGTTGTAGATAAGGTTGAATTGATTGTAAGCAAGGTTGGGTTGGTTATAAGTGAGGTTAGGTTGATTTTAAGTGAGGTTAGGTTGATTTTAGGTGAGGTTGTGTTAGTTATAGGCATGGTTAGGTCAGTTTTAGGTAAGGTTGAACTGGTTGTAGTTAAGGTTGGGGGTATAAAAGGCTCTTGATGCAAGGTAACATTCTAAGGCAAGAGGGTTATCTTCTAGGAGTATAAAAAAATTAGTATATCCTAAAGAAACTATATGAGGGATCTCCATTAAAGAAGGGAGTGGAGATGAGGTGGATGAAGGCAAAATGGTAGAAGGTTTCCAAGGGAAATTAGATTCCTCACAACTCAAACAAAGAGAAAGAAAGAAAATGATCAAGGAAATCCAACACACACTAGAGTACATTAAAATCTTGTGGTTAATTTTTATATCACTTTTGGATTATGCCTTAAGTTATGAGAATGTGTGATATAAGTTGGCTTGTAGATCAAGTACTATAAACTTAATCTATTGTTAGTTTTGGGTTGTTTTAGGTGCTCAAAAATATTGTATTTAAATCAATATGTGGCTTGGTATTGGGGCATACCCCATTACTTCACACAACATAGTGATAAGGGTGTCAAGTGATTAGATAATATATATTGATACCTAGAGTTTATACTCAACTAGAGAGTTGAGTTGGTTCTCCCCTTGTTAATGACCTCCAATTGGGATTACCTAGAAAGGGTAGGGTTAATGCTAGGTGATAAAATCCTAGTTGGTCCTTGTCTCAATTTTGTCTGATGTTTAATTGATGAAATTTGTTAGGTTTAGTGTGTGCAACAAAGAATGAATCTACAATAGATTAATTTGATTTTAAGTTAATCTATGTGAATTAAAATTTCATGTAGTTGATGTATGCACTTAATTTTAAACTCAAAAGAGATTTGAGTTTTGTTAATGAGCACATATAGAGAGAAAATTATACATATGCAATGAAATGAAACCCAAATTAAATACTCAAGGTCTTATTGGGCATGCCAAAAATGTTATAATCAATTTTGCTTTATTTCCTCAAGAAGAAAGAGTAAAATTGAAAAGAAGGGTAAGGTTGGTAGAACTTGGATTTGGTTTGCACTCCATGATCTAGATGGTTGTGAGAGATCCTCTTTGGTTTGGTAAGATGACCCTAATAACAAAGATACTAAATAAAGGTTGTGTTATTTAGGTAAGAAGGTGGATTTCCTAACAAGCTAGATCTAAAAATTACATGAATTCCTTGTAGGCTATCAATCCACCTTTAAAAAAAAGTTAATGATGATAAAATAAGGTTGCATAAAATATAAATGAAAGTACTTAATTTAAGTGAAATAAATACTATTTATAAGAAATTTTGAGATTAAAAGGATAACACTAAGGTGAATGCTAAACTATTAATATATGGTAAAAGTATGGTGAGGTTGTTATTTCTAGTATGTATTGTGATAAAAGTTAAGAAAATAAGGTATTGGTTTAGGTTGAGAAGTAGTTTCTACTTATTGATTTTATTTACACAATGACTATCAATATTCAAGGTGATATTCAATGGTTAGGGTGATCATTAGTGATCAGGGTGATCATCAATGGTTAGGGTGCTAATCGATGATTAATGTCATTTATATTTTAGGTCAAGAAGGTTGTCTATTTGAGGTTGTAGAGTGGCTCTACAAGGTGTGTTTAGGTCATTTATTGGTTATGAGGTAGAGGATAAGGTTCAGAGGTGATTGATTTAAAGACAGTCATTCAGATGACTGAAAAGACGCTATGGGTGGATAGGTGTAAATTTTAAACTAAATAATTGAAACTTAAAACAAAGAACAATATACTTAGCTCCTAGTTTGTTGGTTGATAGTTGATGACTTTGAGAAGTTTTGGAGCTTGCTAAGGATGATTTTTGATGAAGAGATATCTTCACAAGAAGTTGATGATTGACTTTGATCTCTGTCTTCTCTCCTACTCTTACCTTCTGATGATTTGCTTACCTCTTCTCTCTCTCTCTCTCTCTCAAGTTCTCCTCTTTTTATATGAAGGAAGGAGAGGTTAAACAATATGTTAAAAAGGAGTAAAACTTATTGTATAAATATAAATTTCTATTGATTTGGTTTTCACACAAATTATATGAGCTAATTATAAAAAAATCAAGTCAGAGTTCAAGGGTTAATTAAGTTGTTTAGGAAGTGAAACCTAACTATTGATGGTCAAGGTGATCATTGATGGTCATGGTTATAATCAATGATTAGGGTGATCATCAATGATCAACATTATCATTAATGGCTAGGGTGATCATCTATAGTTAATAATTCCAAGGTAAAAAGGTTAGAAATGTAGGTTAAGTTAGTTGGTAAAACTGACCATGGTTGGGGTCGATTAGGGGTTGAAGGGTCAAATTCGTCACAAGGGGTTCATAAGGTAGTTCAAGGGTTTTTTTAATTTCATAATTATGTTGTGAGGATTTATGGTGTCTACAATTACATCACCTTTAAAATATAAGACAATTGAATAATATGTGAACAGAACCATGTAACCTATATAAGAACATGTTTATGTATATGTAACATTGAAGCACATAGAACAATGTGATCATAATAAGGAATAAATTACATGTTAAATATCATGGAAACATATAAATAGTAATATAAAAATATTAACATTCAAATAAGAACACATATAAGAGCACTCAAAATCAAGTCAACATATAATGGTCCTAAGAGACCACAAATAAGAGGCATATTCAAATACCATGTAATCAAAGGGACATGACTAAGTTAAGTGTATACAAAATAAAGGATGACATATTTAAATGTACATATAAAAAATAATGACATGTTCAAATGTTAAATAAATCACACTATGGCATGGGGGTTGTAAGCAAATGAGCATATTCAAATGCTCAAACAAGAAAGACAATAACTAAGCAAGGCACTTAAGGAAGTGCATAAAATAAATCAAAATAAACCAACATAAACATTTCATAGTATGTCATGGATCAAATGTGTTAGAAAAAACATTAATTTCATATCATATCAATTACCCTGTGAAATATATAATCATAGATAAAGGCATGTGTAAGTATATATAAGGTCAAACACGGTAATTAAAAGTGATCCTCAAACCATATAAACTATGAGTATCATGATCAAATAATTAAATGTCCCTAATATCCATATGTCATGAGTAAAGGAAAGGCCTAACATATGAAATATGAATAGATAATGTGTCTATGTATGCATGTATCAAACTCAAATATGAGCATGAAACATATGTTTTTGTAGAAGTAACTGATATGCCATCCATAAAAATGAAATTAAAATATAAATTCCAAGGAACCAATATAGCACATTTATGCTGAAAATATTTTTAGAGTTTTAAAGTTTTTTTTTTTTTTTTTGGTATTTTTGGAATATTTGAAGTGACTATTCTATGATCTCATCCAAGGGATGGTCATAAATATCTCACCACTCAATTCCTGATAACCTCAAGTTGGATATTTTACATTGTTTACATCATTATTAAATAATTTTAAAAGGTACATGGCATGTTCCTCCTCACACTTTACACATGTAGTAAAACTAATGTTATTATTTGGAATATGTATTAGTTTACCTTCACAATAAAAATAAATACCTTTTTTATTTGGATCAATTTTATCCTCCATTTGTTATAACCAAAGAGTTCCTTTTTTATTTGGCATAACCCAAACCAATGTTTAAATTACTTTAGGACCATAAATAATTAGGTTTTTTATGTTTCAAAAACATTCTTTCCAACCACATTTAATTTGTAATATTTTTAGGTCAAATATAATCTATTGTAAGTGTTTTACATTTCATTTAATTTTTGTTTGTGTAAGATCAATATGGTTATGCCAAAAATAAGTACCACCGATGAATAATGTAATTGTTAAATCTTGTTGATGTGGATGCTTTTGTGTGGTTTGCTATGGGGTATTTACATATTATTTAGATGTTGGAGTGGTCCCATTTGAAGTAACCCTTGTAGAGTTATCATGTAAAGATTAGGAACTCCATAATTTTTTTCATAATTTTCATTTGGTAATTCATATCCCTCATTTGTGTCAGAAATAAAACTTTTTTACTTAGAAGGTGATATGTTAAGCTCATTTGGATTAGTAAGGATGAATGAAACATGTATATGCACATCCAAATATAAATGTGTAAATGAATCATATTTAATGCTCTTATTTTAATGGGTAAAGAATATGTCTACTAAAAATAAATTACAATTCCAAATCTAAGGGTCTAAATTCTAGATCACATGATGTAATTTTAAATCAAATAGTATAATCTTAAAGGTATTCATCATCACATTACTCGAAGTTGTGAAAATGTGTTAATTTAAGTTTTATCACCTTATAGATATTGAAAGCTATGAAGAAAGCATATTTTAATTGAAAAAATATGGTTAAACAACCTTTTGGTAGGCTATACAACTAATTAAGAGCCTCATCAAAAATGCCCATGTGGAATAATTTTATAAATGGTTTTTCATAATTTTCCTATTGACCAAAAGAATGTACATAGTTAATCATGTGGTCAAATGGGTCCTCATGACTCAAAAATAGAGGTAAATATATTATTTCAAAATTTTATGGATAAGGATATTTAATTATACATTGTGTAATAGGTTGATTGTTAAATGAAGTCACATGTACAATATTATTATTATGGAAATCCATTTGCATTTTAAGTAATTAAAACTATTTTTGAATATCCGCAATAGTGGTCATCATAGAAATAAGATATTCCATGTGAATAGTGGTTTTCTTCATAGGTGTTATAATTAGTGCCAACCCACCATGTTTTATATATTTAGGCATATGAGAATCATCATCCTCATAGATAAAAATTTCAAGTTCATGATCATTAAATTTAGGATATTTTGGTAGTGGTATTGAATCTTTGAATTTTGGTACTTTTGGTATATCATTTGAATATCTTAGACCATTAAAAGAATTTGGTGTATTCCCTTTACAAGTATTTTATAAATTAGTCATAAGTTTTTGATGTATTTATCATAAAATTTGACAATCATATGAAGGAGCATATTGGTCATATGAAACCATTTTTGTGGTAGAATGTTCATGAAGGGCCTGCTTAGATAACTTGCCTTGTTGAAAAATCCCAAGCCTTTCCAATTTATATTATATTTAAGATATATATGGTGGATTATAACTTGCTCATGTTTACACAATACTTGGCTTTTGCATCCATATTTTATCAAATATTTAAGGCCAAAATAATATTATGGTGGTCTAAGAAATACAAGTAAAGCATATTTATATTCCTTTAGATGGATCAAATCATCTCTTAAAATGGTGAGAGCAGAAAAATCATTAGAATAATAGTAACTACCACCATTAAAATATTTGATATTTGAGGTTTTAGCACTTAAAATAATGTGAGGGTAATTAGCTTTCACCCCTTCCTTAATATAAAGTTGGAGAGTTTCATAATCATAATTATCAAATAAATAGATATCATCCATGATGAGAGAGATAAGGAAAATAAATATTAGTATAAATAAGGTAGAAAACATCCTAAA
The DNA here is from genome assembly GCA_037957365.1 of Torreya grandis. Lineage (NCBI taxonomy): Eukaryota > Viridiplantae > Streptophyta > Pinopsida > Cupressales > Taxaceae > Torreya > Torreya grandis. The sequence continues at coordinate 659,796 of JARHVA010005946.1, read as the reverse complement.
TATTAGGTTCACCAAAATTTTAAACATAAAAATATAGATTAGGTAATATAGGGTTAAAGGGGATAAATATAAATTAGGGTACAAGGATGACAAACTATAGCTATAGTAGGCCAATTAAATGTTAAACTAATATATAACATACATTAAATTCATTAAACTAAGATAGGCTAAAAATAGTAATTACAACTATGATAGATATGGAAATGACAAAGAAATAATGTACTAAGCTAGTTTTGATGCTAACATAGTTTTGGATTTGGAATAGGTAGGAAGTAGACTAGTTTAAGATTATGGAACATTCACTAAATTATATATTGGTTCCTTTGGAGTTGTTGACACTAGTGTCATCTTGGGACATTTACATCAATTTTGCTATCTTAACTAGACATAGGTTTCCTTCATAGAATACTTTTTGGAAAAAGATGTGACCACCTAGATGATTCTAGTTTTGTCCTTGCCTTTACACTAATGTATTCAAATCTAGGTCATTAACTATTATTCCTCATGGAATTGTAAAACCCTAATTTTTTGCATTCATAGTGACTTAGAGAAAAATAGGTTAGTGGGAACACGATGCCAAGATGACCCTAAATACCCCTATATCAATACTACCTACATAGATAATATTTTTAAGAGGGAATCATACTAATTTAGTTCTTCCCAATGTGTCAAATTATGCGTGAATTATGAAATATGTGGAAAGTAATTATAACAATGACCTAACTTGTAACTTAGAAAATTGGGCTCTTAGGCTACTCCATCAATACATCATACTTGTGTATGTATTATCCCTATGACTAACATAAAAATAATAGAAAATAGGAAATATTTTATTTATTGAGTGCTTGATTTAATGTTTTGATAAGTTGCCCTAGATATTTTCTAGGTGTGTTCTAGGTTTGTCTATGTGAGGAATGAATGAGGAGTGGTTGTGAATATATGCCACTCCTATCGATAAATATCTCACATTAAAGAACTAAGGTTGACGATTAGGATACACTTAATTTTAAAATTAGATGACTTTAGGGAACTAGACACCTACATGAGGGTAAGAAAATAGAATCAATTTAAGGGTCTTGGAATGATGCTTGTGTCTTGATAGTTAGAAAATAGGTATAGGATTAGAACTTGTAGGGGCATAAGATAAGATTATTATAAGCATTATTGGAAATATAAAACGTCTATGTCATCATCATAATACTTTTTAAACCAAGATATAGTCAAAGGGGTAAAAGATAGTGTGGATGTGAGACTTCAAAAAGTGAGAAAGGTTCAAAACTCAAAGGAAAAACCAAAGTCTAATTTTTCCAAGTGTACAAGACTGAGGTGATATATAATCCATAAAAATCATTTATAATGTATTATTTGATCTATATTGTGGAAATTTAGATGTCTTTGTTTCTATCTCTAAGAATTATTATATTATTCTATGTGTGAGAGTGAAATTTTAACATGTCCCTTGTATGTGTCCCATGGCCTTCTTATTTTCTTTGTGTGCTTCTACATGTGCTCTTTGTGTATGTGTCATGGATATGACTCTTGTTTACTATTTATTACTTAATCTATTCTTCCATGATAGATATATTACATATCCCTTATTTGATATTACCATGATCAATATCATTCATCCTCCCCAACTATCTATATATTAGTTTCACATACTCAATATTGATCATTTATTAACTATGTGCCTAATTGCTAACATTTATCTAGACATGACACTGTGTACTTGGATCAATATGTATCATACACTAATTATTTTATCAGATTATTAATATGATTTTATTCTAACCACTGTTATGATTATTAAATTATATTTAAATATTTTCTATAATGTCATTAACATAACTTTTTTATTTTGGGTTAATTTATTGCACAAGCTTCACAACTTATCTCAAAAGAGATGGAATACATAGTGTATTATCTTAGAGATGAAGATGAAATAACCAAGATCAAGGAAAAGATAGTGTTTTCTTATATGATCATAATTAATATTTAGTTTCTACCCAAAAATATCATTTAGACAACAACATAAGTTGTTATTTTCCATAACAACATGATTTCATCCCAAAAATTAAAAAGATAACTTTCAAGTTTTCTCATAATTTTAATCAATCCATAAATTAGTTTCAATTTTTCTTAGAAATAGGTTTTATATTTATACATAGGTTTATCATAAATTTTTATTAAATTGGTGGAATAATGTGTGGAATGTGTTATAGTATTTTACGTAGTTTTATGTATAACTTCAATTGGTATTACTTAGTCACTAGAATCAATATACTCATATATGATATTAGGGGAATGTGCACATCACATGATCACTTTATTGCTCAAATTTTCACTATTTTTATATACTCATTGGAATTTCTTGTCATTCTCTATGTTGTATACACTAGTCTTAGATCATACAAGTTTTTCACTAGTTTTGTGCCAGTTTTACACCTGAAATGAATCTTATTCCACATACAATGGTTTACTCACCTTTTTTCACTATTGTTAACACCCAAATTATCTATTATAATTCATATAGGTATTTTAAGACACTTTAAAATATTAAATTATATATTGATGGATTCAATCACATATTGAGTTCTTAAGCACATTTTTCTATCCTTGAGTATTGGTGCATGCATAACCCAGTCCAAGTGTTTCAATGAATTATAAAACACACAAGGGTTCTAACCTTTTTAGTCGCTAGTTTTTGCACCACAAAACATAATAGTTTTTGTACTCAAATACATGTATTAATTCCTTATTATTTAATATATAATTTTTTCATATTTTAATTTCAAGTTTTATAAGTAAGGATTGGTTTATGAAATTTTCATTGTATATATGAAACATAATTCAATGTGTGATATACATAAAATATTACTCAACACATGTAAGCTTAGGTATAAATCTCTTTCATTTACTCTAGTACTTTTGATTTTATTCATTACTAGAATAAAATGGAGAAATGTAGTCACTAAAATTAACATTTAATGTTAAAATAATACACATGTGACCAATGTAAAAAAGGATTACATAGAGGGGAGGTTATTATTGTATTAGAATAATAAAACAAATCATAATAACACACTAAAATCCTAACACATTTATCCTAGACACTAGGGAGAGCATAGGTCACAAACATATAAATTAAAGCATAGCTAGAAGACAAAAGAAAACCCTCTTTTAACTACATGATTTGGTGACAATAGTTATGGCATGTCCAATGGGATTATTTTCTTAAAGGTAACTTGTCAAGGAGAATGTTGGTCTTGAAAACATCATAGCTGAATATTATGTGTTACTCATCATTTGGTGGCTCCATTCAAGGTAAAATCTAGTTTTAGACCATTTTTATATCATATTATTATGTTCATACTTCATTGTCCTTACTAGGTCATCTTATAGTAGAGTTTTGAATCCCATAAACCCACCTCCTCAACCTGAACTTCCTCTTGAAGTTAAACACCCTCAACCTATATTGACCTTTGAAGAACAAGATGACTTTGCAAGCTAAGAAGATAAAGAGAGTGAATAAGAAATTGAAGAAAACATGGTTAGGAAACATGCCTTCCCATCCTTTAACACTAAAAATACTATCCATCTTATTACATATGATGACATACCCCCTAATTCTACAAAAAGTGTTCTCATATTCAATTGTGAAGGCAATATCACTCATAAGGAGAATATTAGGGATATCTCAAACTTCTGTAGCTTTCATAATGTTACTAAGGTTAACATTTCTATTAGACTCCATTACATGTCCATTAGAGGGAATGAACTTGACTGGTATATGACTTTACCCAATGGATTTATCATAAATTGGGATTATTTTGGAGAGTTGCTAACATTAAGATTTGAAGACAAGAGTGATCATACATCACTCATCCATTAGCTCAATGTGATTAAAATATCCCATAAGGAAATAATGCATGATTTTAATGAGATATTTAAAAGGAAATGGCATAGGTTTCTTCCTCCCATGAGACAAAATTATATCTTTGTGTTTCCCATATATTGAAGAGCTATTGGTACTTAAATAGCCATAATGTTGCAATCCATGGGTGGTTACACCTTACCTGAAGCATATGAACTTTCCATTAGAGATGACAATGACCTCATACAAGTTATGAATTTGGCTCTAAAATTGTCCATGCCTTTACTACCAAATACTTCTAATTATTCTCTAAGTGTTACCCAAATTCTAAATGCCAACACTAAACCTAGAGTTATTCCTAAGAAGATAGATGATGCCATGGATAAAGATGTAAAAATTCATGTCTTACAATCTCAACTTAGAAAATCAATTCTATAGTAATTTATTCATAAAAACCCCTACCCATATCCTCAAAAAATAAATAGGTTCCCACCTCAACAATGTGGGTAGGTGAGAGATCAAGGGTAGCCTAACTTCAATAGGCATGTCAATGCATATAATCTTACTTCTACCTCCAGTACGAGCAATGATACCAGTTCATAGTAACTTGGTGCAAGGAGAGGATTGGAAATAAGGTAAATTCATGGATGATAATGAAGGTGGAAATAAATCTCTTGTTTCTCAAGGAAGACTCACTCCTAAACTATCAACAAAAGATGAGGTCCTCATGCAAGCAAATGAAGGGTGGAAGTCTTAAAGAGTGAGTTTCACTAACTTCCTAGTTTAAGACACCTATGTAATCAACCAAAATTATTCTATTAAAAACAATACTAGATCAAAAAGGAAGGCTCTAAGAAATACTGATGGTGTGCCTTCAAGTTTAACTAGTCTTTTTACAAGGCAATAAAGGGTGACTACAAGTATGGCAGTCCTTACAATTCTTGCAACTACTCCAGATTATATTATTGGAAGGTATACTCAAGGTAATATAATGTCTTAAGATACAAACACTTATTTGCATTTAAGGACTCAATAAAATTTGAATACTTTTGTTTTAAACATTGTTGATTAATTGAAAAGTGCTAAGGCTAGTCTTTCTCTTTGGGATGTTCTTTATATGCTTGGCCAAAAGGAGATTTTACAAAAATAGTTATCTAAAATTCATGTTATAACTCAAATATTAATTCATGGTTATGTTTCTCTCACCAATTCTCATAATAATATTGTATAACCCTCTACCAAATCTGATAAGCCTCCACCCTTCTACCTCACTCTCATTGTGGGGGATAAGTTTGTTCATAACTACATAGTTAATAGTAGAGATATCACTTTGGTGATGACCAAGGTTGTATCTGATAAATTGGGACTAAAATATGAACCACTTATTAAAGGATTGATTAAACTTTATGGGAGATCTACTAAGTCAGTAGGAATCATCAAGAGTTTGAAAGTTTTCTTTCATTATTGTCTTAGATTCCCCATCCTTTAATACATTAATGTTATTGACTTGCCTACCAAGTTTGTTATCTATATCCTAATGTATTTAAAAACCAAGATATGAGTCTATAAATTAGATAATTATTCCTTATTGGCCTTTAGAATAAGTTATGGAGGAAAGGTAACCATTAGAACTTAACCACTAGCTAATTTTCACAATGAGCCCTATGTGGAAGCAAGCTCCAATTTGAACCATGTCATTGATGATCATGAGTAGTGTGTTGTGTATGATGTGAAATATTATAATATTGAGGGAATATATGATATTTTTTTGGATGAATATGGTACATACACCTATGGACATAATCCATAAAACTATTTTAAATAAATTGAACCTAGCACATACATCATCCATGAGGGAGCATATGAGCATTCTGAGGAAATAATTGAGCATTATTTTTCACACTTTGTTGAATTAAATTAACTAATTCACATGTACGATGATGATAAGTTTCAAAGTATGATAGACCAATATGGTGAAAATAACAATGTATTTTTATCTGTACATGAGGAAGAAGTCCTTGAACATGATATCTATGAGGAAGAAGATGACCTATATCAAAGGTTAAATGTCATAAGTCAAGATTTTGAGAAATTGAATAAGTGTACTTATCCTCCAAATAAATGTACATTTGATGAGTATGTTGATGATCCTAATAATCAAGTTGTTGAGTGTCTTGTTAATAATAAGGATAAGTGTCTTATTATTTTCCAAGAAGTTGTAATCATGAAAGAACCTAATGAAGTCAAAGAAAAATATTTTATGCTTGAAAAGTAGTATATACCTTAACCTAAGGTTGAACCACTCTCATATGTGTTAGAAAATAATGAAGATAAGCTTTATGACCCTATATATCAATTATATCATATCCAAGAGTAAGGTAAGATTGAGATAATTATCATGTTTCCTAACACTCATTTTGAGAAGTCAAACTCATACTTAGTAAAATTCAAGAAGATTACAAGTTTAAAACAAATTCTTATAGGGTAGTATAGAACATCCTTGAGGGCTCAAAATAGTAAAATTATACATAGAAAAAAATTCATGGGTTGTAAGTCATTTCACCATACACATAAGTGTTTATTGACAAGCATGTTACACATGATAGAGGGATTCTATGGAGCAACAAGGATTCAAGAGGCACTATATTTGACCATGGTTAAAGCATGGTGAGTTGTTATTCACCTCAAGTAATAAGGTCCTACATATATTGGGTTAGATGCTTTACTTTTGTTGTGTGTGTTTTCCTAAGTGTTCTTAAGAACACATTTTTGTTTGCTTAGGTGTATTATTTTGTGTGTCTTTTCTTTTTTTTTGATGTGGTTTCAAAGGCAATTACCTATCCAATTTTTGCATAGGTGAATCCATATAGAAATGGATAAGAGTAGGCTACTGGTCTATAGCATAGCTAAGAATGTTGACTATTCTAACCATAAGTCAAAATAGGTCAAACCTCTATAGTTGAAAAATTATATATGGGTATATTAGGGTCTTATAGGGTATACCATGGTCTTATTAATGTCACTTTATGTCTCTATAACCTTGGTCATATTCACTTTAATTCCCTTGTGTCAATTCATGTCATTTGAGGTCATATTTGGGTCATTTAATAGAATTATATGGTTTACCATAGTAGACAAATGTTCAAAATGTATTTCAACATTCCTCATGTTAGATTATTATTAGAGGATATAGTATTTAACTAAAATGTGTAGGTTTTCATGTTTAAGAAAATAAAAAAATTGAAAAGAGGTAGTTTCATATGGTTTTGGGTAGTGGTATAGCTTATACAAGAGTTTTGGTATGTGTGGAAGGATTTATAATGACCATTCAAGTCCCTTGAACTCATTTCCATGTTTGAGAAGCCTTGAATATCCCACACATGATATAAAACCATTTTGATCCTCCATCACTCTCTTTTTCATGAAAAAATGGTCAACCAATTTTGGTTTAGTATGGACAACAAGAGATGAATCTGGTCAAATTTTGTTATGGAATGAAAATAATCTTTGTATAATTCAAATCTATATCAGGATTTCAATGATTGGTTACTTTTCATTTATGAATAAATTTTAAGAAGTTTAGTACTATTTTCTACTTGATCATCCCCATCACCTCAAGGTTTCTTTTCTATTGGGATTATTTCATACAAACCAAGTATGGCACATGTAGAGAGTTTTATCAGACTTTTATCATGGTTTTCATCCTTGATTGCACATGTAGAGGTCAAAATATAATCATGAACCATCTTAGTTTTCTAGGACACTAATGGATTTTATATACCAAGTTTCATCTGTTGTAAAGTTGTCCTTATTGTAGTGGCTTTAGAAAAAAATTAAAATGTTTTTCCACTCTCAAATTTCATGGTGGTTAGTTTCCATTTGAATGTTTTGGTCTCAAGTTTATTTTATGTGAAGTGAAGTGATCAATGTAGACACACATAGTTAGCTTTCATATAACCATCCCCTATATGTAGGTAAAAAGAGCTTTGCATAGTCATGTTGAATAAGATAAGAGGTTCCAACATCTCAAAAAGTCTCCCATGGTGGAGGGAGAAAATTTTAACTATTCAAGGAAGTTTAATATTGGTTGTTGAACTAATTCACTATGCATATTATTTTATCCTATATTCACATATAGGTTCTCTACATGTACACCTATAGGTAGTCTCCATAGAGGACTGAATAGTTAAATGTTAGGTATTTAAACCTGTTTATACCTTAATTGAGGTATAGGTGTATTTAAAATTAAATTTTGATAGTCTTGGATTAATCATATATTAGATATACTTGAGAGCTATGTTCATAAGTTGATAAAATTACTGCAGGGATATGTTACCTTAATATTTATGAAACAAAGATTTTGTCTTACATTTGAGTCATATCTTGGTGAGTATATTGAGGTGAAAACTAGTATGTATGATTCCATCATATATATAAAACACATGAATATTCATTTTTATTATAAATTGGTTTATTGGCCATGAGGAGGTTATGTAGATAGGTTTTTCATCTCAACATTCTCTCACTATAGAATGCAGTATCTTCTATAGTATTTTGTGTTCAAATAACCTTACAACATAATTAGACCTAATAAAAGTATAACCTATAGGAAAAGTAGCCCAATTTTTTTTAAATTATCCCTAATGACCTCAAGGAATATCAAATCAAGTTATGTCTAAGGTTTAGAGGCACATCATCAACTACAGGTCTCATGACCTCTAAATTGGTATCTATAATTAGTCTGACTGACCATGTGTTACCAATGAGACCTAATATGATCAAACCCTACAAAAAAATAAATTATTTTGAATTAAAATGGTAATATTTTCATAAATATAATTTTATCAAGTTGATTCATAGGTTTTTGACTCAGACTAACACCTATAGGGTCCCTTTTTGGTGTCAAAATGGCACCTACACTTTGATTGTAGTATGATAGTATATTAAAAGCATGATAGTCTAAGTGTTAGTGAGTCCTAATACATGATATGAATAAGAATAATAAAGTATTAAATGAGTTAAAAGACTTAAATTATACCTTTTATCATGTGATACATGGTATATCATGTAATATACCTACATGCATATCTTTTTCTTGAGTGGATAACACAGTCACCTAGTCTGACAAATAGGCTTGGTCAAGTGAAGAGTACGTACAAAGAGGTTTGGAAAAGAATTATGGGGTGTTGGATATTTTTTTATAATAAATTAAAAATAGTGATATCCACCTCTGATTATGATCATATCAAGGAAATAGGATAGATTTTAAGTTCAAACATACAACTTACAATTAACTAAGAAACCATGCATAGTGATCAACTTTGTGAGTTTGCCTTGAAGAATTAGAATGTTGATGAACTTTCAAGGGTTAAAAATATATATCAAATATATTAGCTAATATCACCTCTCATAATTTTTTGGTTGATTTTATAGGGAAATTTCCCTTTATTCTATCTCAGATAGAGGGCACTGCTAGACAAACTACCTTATAGGTTTAATATGAAGATGGTAAGAGGAAGTGCTAGGGAGTCTTAAGTAAATATTTGATGATGTAAATATATTTTTTGAGATAATACCAAAATTTAGGATACCATAAAGGTTTTTTAAATGTCATGAAACATAGGTCAAGCCTATTAGGCATAATCCAAGCCTAAAGCCCTACATGGGTCTTCATCTATTTCTAAGGAAAGATGAACATTACTGATTAGATGATAACCTCTAAGGGAACGTATAATACTATTTCAAACCTATGGTTTCTAGGAGATATCAAAAATAGGTCATTTTTTGCCTAAGAACACCTTAAGGGTATGCAAAATGCACTTAAAAAGCTTGATAGTCCATCCTTAGATGCTCACACTAGTACAGACACTATGCATGAGAATATAAGGAGTTATGGTTTGTTGAAGAGGGCCCTTAGAATGTTATTAGTATAATTGGTCTAGGTTTAAATGTTAGGATTATATGAATAATCCTTAGGAGTTTGAAACACTATAAACCATCCAAAACCCTTGTCAAAGGCCTGATAGGAAAAATATGAGCAAAGATGCATTCATGAGGGTTAGTTTGGATTAGAAATGGTTTTTAAATTATATAGGACTCTTCCATGCTCTTCCCCATATATTTTGTCTATACCCTACTTGTATGTACAAGGTGAAATTATGGTTTTCTAAAGGATTTTGTGTATGTTATAGGTGAAAAGGAGAGTTAAAGGATGAACATCATTAGGGGAGGCTAATTCAAACCTGTTATAACTCTCCATGTCAATTTCTCACTTTATAAAAGCACAAACATCTCTGCTAACTCATTCATTTTAGGTAATCTATGGTAGATAGTGAGAATGGAGAATCACTTCCAAGTGAGAGGATGCTAAGTCTAATTAGGGGGCATTTTAAGGTCTGATTAATGAAGTGTAAGGAAAAGGGACTCTTGATAGGTGTCATATCACCCCTTAAATGGATTTGATTGAGAAACTAAAGGAAATTCTAGTTATAAATGTAAGGATATACCTATAAGGCTTGTGATGGTGACTATAGATGCTAAGAAAAAATGTCCAAAAGGAGGCCATGAATTAGGGACACATCTAATGAATATCGAATCTTGTTTCTAACCCCTCCTTGATAGTGTAAAGGGGTAAACTCTCCTTAATTTAGTTTTTAGTATTCAAAAGATGACTTGTGATGAAGGTAGTTTCAAGAAGCCATTGAAGACCTTTACACCCATTTTGGGTAGTTTGATGCTTATGATGGACACTTATACAAGAATAAATTTCATGGTCTATTTCATACTTCATTATCCTAAAAATGTAAATGTCTCTCTCATCTTGACATGTGTTCTTGTGATCTTTGAGCTTCATTCTTCTCTCTCCTCTCACACATTCTATAAATACAAGCCATTTTAGCTCTTGTATGTAATTCTACACCTAGTATGGTGAAGCCATGCTAGTTTGATATTGTAATTTTCCTTTGAAATAAGATATGAAATATCATTTTGAGTTCATAAACTATCTTGTTAAAGTGTGTGAAGATATTTTTAGTGAATAATAAAGTGATTTGTATCCATCCTTGCTTTCTCTTAATCTTTCCATGTTTGATGCATGTTGTTCTACTCTATCACGTCACATGAAGTGTTTTCAAGTGTATGTGTCTATTTTCAAATTTAAAACTAGTCTTAGTTTCATGAACTAATCTATGTTTCACTTACCTTGATTAGTTTTCATGCATATCATCTCTATGTTTGAAATATTAGTGATAGAGTATTATAGGATTTTGAAGCTGGTGTTATAGGTCATGTCTCTTAGTGCAAGAGTATGATAGAATAGTGGGGATATTTATAGTGTATCTCATCCTTATATTATCTTACTTTCATGTTTAATTCTATCCATTTTCATCCAAGCAATTATTTAGTGTAGGCAATAAGCAATTAAAGATCAATCTACGGAGCTAGCACATAAACCTAGAGGTCTAACTATACTATAGGCAACCCATAGGACTAATGATGTTCCAATGTTTCAAAAATCTTAAATTAGGATTGAAAAACCTCGTATATAGTAATATATTTGGTAAAAATAGTAATAATGTTCATTTCTACTCTCAATCAAAGCTAAGTTGTTATTATTCTTTGAAATCTTAGATATTATGATTGATATATCATTGAAAAGTGGACTAATTTTAGCTTAAATATGGGATAAAGGTTGTGTTATTTTTAGTATTATTTTCTAGGACTTAATTGTTACATTTAAAAATTCATATTTAAAAATTGAATGGAAAAGTGTTTCCCCATGTTCTAATAGTCATATTATTATTCCCTATGAGTCCCTAATAAGTAAGATTATGCCACTTATCCTTTCCTCACTTCCTTGGGTCTTGTTCTCTTGGGTTCTATGTTTGGGTCTTTCAAGTATGTGATATCATGACACATGGAACAATATCATTTTACCACTTTCTTAGGGCCTCTCAATTTATCTAACTGACCTTATGTCTCCTGAGTAACTAACATCTTGATAAGTGTGATGATCCTAGTTACTCATCCCATAGTGTTTCTTTAATCCATGAGCCTATCCCCTTGACCCTTCAGATGCATAGGATCATAACACATGGCATGATCCTATTTCATCATAAATTTGGGTCCTTTTTAATTTTCCTAATAGACCCTAGACTCCCAAATGAATGAGATCAGACCACATGGCATGATCTAATTTTTCTAGGCCCCAAGGTAGTATGTATGTTTCCATTTGATATTCAATACTCTATATGCACATGATCATGACACATGGAACGATCCCATTTATTTGAGGTATTGGATGATCAACATTCTTGCAAACCTTCTAGGTGAAAGATATCTTGATAATTTTCAAGATCTCATTTCACCAAGTGTGTTCAAGTCATATATACAAGTAATCATGATATTATACCCTAAGTAAGAAAATAGATGTAATGTGTTATGGACTACTATTTGGATGACATGATGGCACACACATAAAATTTTTATGATAATAAATTTTATGGTCATCTATCCTATCAAAACTTTCATACCCAAGACTATATTCATGACTTAGTAAGTTTCTAAATTACTCTGAGGTTTCATTTTGATCTTATTACTTAGTGCTGGTTTGACCTATCTTTTGATCATTTTTGAGTCAGTGAGGTAATCATTTATGTAGTTTCCTTATATAACCTAATCTTTATGTTTATATTAATTATATATTTGAAGTCTTAAGGGGTTTTTTCTACTTGTTATTTTTGACTTAGCTAACTCTTTTTTAATTGTAAAATGGCTGAGGGTCTATTATCTTTTGTATCTATCATGGTTGATCTTATTTAAAGAGAATTAATTTTACTACATTTTTGATCCAATGGTTTGATAATTTTATAATTAATTAAATTTATTATTTTATTGGTGAAATAACCATTTATATCTATTAAATGTGAATGTTTTTGGCTTATTCATTTTGATTAAAGCTACAGATTTGGAATCTAACAACTAGTTTTTTACTTTCCAAAGCTAACATATATATTATGTTTATAGGCCCACATTTGATCAAAAAATGTAACTTATTGAAATCTAAAAGATCCAATCCTATAGAAGACATTGGATAAATAGAAAGGTAATATGAACCCCAAGTTCTTAAGATCATGTCACGTGGCATGATTCCACTTCCCTAGGCTATCAGGATGATCAGGATAGAGTAAAGAAGTAACGTACCTCTTGAGAAAATAATATGATTCAACATTACATCATCCTACTAATCCATACCTCAATATTAAATAAAAATAGTATGATGGAACCAATCTAGGTGAATCCCCTAGACAAATATGATGTTAGCAGTAAACAAAAAGATTTGGCATGGGCATTAGGATTGAGTTGGATCATAAATGATAAGTGATTACATTAATTGAGCATGGCCATCATCAAGTAGAGTGTGGAAAACTAGATAACTTGAGAATACCTTTAATGACTACAAACACCCAAAATTTAAGTGGAAATTCAATGACAAGGTCCTTAATCTTAATTTCATCAGGATTGTGCATGACTCATTTTAGATTTGAGTAGAGGGAGGCACATCTCACTAATTATTTCCAACCACTAATTAGGTGGTTAGCTTTATGATTGTATGGAAAAATTGTGTTATATAAGACTAGTTGTATTTTTAAATGGGATTAGGTCCATTTATAGTTAAGATTTAGAATAGAGGACATAGTTATTTTCTTCCCCTTTTAATTTATTACTTTCATGGTTTAATATTTAATTTGAGAATGAGTTGAGGTTGTTGGATGCATTTTTTAAAGTTTGTCTAAACATTGATGAATCTTAGTGTCATGTTTCATGAATTATATATTATATGGAAGATATATTACTAATATTAATTTCCTACTCATGTATATGGTTACTTTGTTTCGGTCTTTTATGTAGCTTGTTGATCTTCATACTCTTTCACCATCCTTGTTATCTAGTTGTGTTATGTTGTCTAAACAAGGATCTATTTCTTAAGAGGTTTGTCTATTTAATAGAACTAAAATTAACCTCATTATAAATTGAGTTAATATTTATTTTATCCTTACCCTATCTTTTTTTCTTTCTTTTATATCTTATCTTAGTTTTAGTGCATAATATAAATTATAGTCAGTTGTTCTAGATTTAATTGGATTTCATGTTCATCCTTGCACCTATCTTTTTATGCATTTTTAAAATCAACAGAATATAGATAGGTGCCAATAAATAGTGATTTAATTGGTTATCCTAAACTATCTACTTATTTTAGGCACAATATATACCAAAACATTTATTGCATAAGTATTAGAAAACACTCTAGACATGCCCCTTATATGGAATAAATGTATCAACCAACTGAGGTATTTGGTATGCTATGACCTAATAGACAGACCTTGGAGAAATTTCTCCATATGTTGCTTCCATTGATGAGAGGTGGAAGGGAAGAATAAGGGGTAGTAATCACCATTTGAGACTTTCATCTCCCCTATCTTCCCCTAAAGTTGGTATGTTTGTGCCAAATAAACCACCAACACTTTTCATGAGAGGAAACTTGGTCAACTAGTTTCTTAGATTTTTTATGTCATCCTTGATTTCTAATTACATGTTCTCTATACTTTCCATACCATCTATATAAGTTTTTATAGGGTAAATAAACATGTATTGCACTTAGTACACCACCCTTTGGGAAAGATCTTGATTTATAATGGCGTCCAACCTATTTGTTGATCATCTTGAATGTAGTGGGAAAGATGGCATCTAAATGAGCTAGGAATTTTTTAGCAAGGGTGTATGATGAGGTAATTCATGTGAATCTTCTTATTATCATTAGGTATGTTTAATTCATCATTCCATTGATAGTGTATGTAAATGGTATGAAAATAATTCACTTATTTCTTGCTTTGTTGGCTACATATCCTTAAAGGTATCCCTTAATTCCTAGTTTTATATTTGGTGGGAGACCTTAGTCATCCATGTAATTTGCATCTAAAAATTTACTAAGGATTTTTTTCTCATATACTTTAAGGATCCATTTAAGGACTAAGAATTACTTTAAAAATCTAATGATTAGTTCTTTATAAACACATTTTTTAATCAATCTAAATGGAACCAATAATTTAAGGTATCATACTAAGATTCCCTTTGGGTGAAAATATAGATTGAACTCCTTGACCTCCAAATATATCTATGTTATTTAATTGAGGAGATTATTTGATCTATAGGGTGTGTCTTATTCCACGAGGATCCTATGTTTTAATCTACACACCCAAATATGTGACTCTACATTGGGGTTGACTTGTCAAAAAAATTAAACCATTCCATCCATTAGCATCCAAGTATCAAATAATTCCTATTAACAAACCAAGTTTTACCCTCTTGAAGAAGACTATTCAAATCCACCTCAAACTTAGACTAAAATGGGATTGACGTATAGGTTGTGGGATACCAATAGTAGAGGTTAAATATATAGCTTATGGGGATATCTCCCTTGAAATATCATTTAAATTCTCCCTTTAATACCTAATTTTATTGGGATGAAAAGAGTAGAGGTGAAATTTTAGAAAGAAACGTAAACTAAAGTGGTGATGCACTAATACTTGACTATCCTCTCTTGATAGTTCCTTAGGTACACTTATGAATATAATGAAGGATAAAAATTGATCATAGCTCTTAACATAATCCTAGGCATGAATATCCCATTTGATAGTCAAGTGGAAGTTCTACAACTTGAAGGCTAAAAATCTAGATCTATATGAGACACTATTAGCTCATCAAAACTTCAAGGACACCTCTACCTATCAAAACTTCACACAACTTGCATAGAATAACAATATGAAATTAGGTGCATGAAATGGCTTAAAAAATATAGTAAACTTATAAATTATACAAATCAACTATCAAAATACACACTAACATCCAAAAAAAAGGTTTACAACTATTCTTCTTATTGATTTAAGGCACAAGGTACAATTTTGGTAGAGATTTACTACACCCAGCCAAGGGATGAGAACCAAGAGCTCAATGCCTCCATATATATAATGTTTATGAGAGATAAAATAAGAATCTAAGTGTAGGATAGGACATCAAGAGACCAAGGTGGCTATATGGTAGTTACAATAGTCACAATCACTCCTTACACGTGTTGATTTTATTTATTAACTCCTTTTTGGTATTAAGGTGGGGTAATGAAGAATGAATCAAGATTAAATTACCTTTATCTAAGGTTTTTACCATGCCAAAAATGGTCCATAATTCCTCTAATGATAGTTAAAAAGTGCAAATGGGTTGTAATTATCCCTTCAATAGGTGTTGATCAAACTTCTCTTTAATATGCATGTTGACTTAGATTTAAAACTACCTTCATTCCTTCATAATATCCATAAGGAGTGTATAAATCATCCATATCATAATTTACATGATTTAATTAATGTGTGTTAACCCTCCTAGTGGTCCCTAAATTCTAATTTCCATGATTCTTGGTTGACTAAGTAGTCCAAAAAGGCTAATCAAGCCTAGTCATATGATTGTATGTATTTTGCTATCATTAAATCCTATATCAAACCTTAGGATCATATGAAATAGCATGTTGCAATCCTAAACAAGTGTTTTATACCAATTATGCCTAGTCATCTAACTATATGTATTTGGCTAATATGAAATCCTATATCAAACCTTAGGATCATATGAAATAGCATATTACAAGCCTAAACAAGTGTATAAACATTGTACACCGATAAACCTACTTCACTTAGGTAACTAGACCACTTTATCTCTCATGTCTGTAGACTAGGTATTTGGAGGCAAGTTGTAGAGGCATTTCTAGGTAGATAAATGAACTATTATAGCTTTAGAAAGGTATAAAAAATCTCAAACTAATACTCCACATGGTTTAGAATTATTATATAAGTCCTACATCCCATTTTTCACCTAAAAACTTGAAAACTTGTAATTTCTAGAGAGGTACATATAACATCCATACAATCAAGTACCATAGACATGGCCTCCTCTAAGTTGATAACATGTTCTAGGTATTTTTCAAGTGGCTTATACCTTTGTAGATTCATCTCTCATAAAATCCCTCCAATCATGTCCTTATTAGGGTTTTAGATGGGTTTAAGAGTGCTTAGGGATCTTAATGATGTTTTATATAGGTTAGGGATGAAACCTATAAACTATTTACACTAAATTTATTTTAATATACCCATTTAACCCTTATGAAGTGTTTAGCCTCCCATAAAAAGTTTTTTTATAGTTATGATCACTTGAAAATGTTCCTTGGATGAGAAACATACCTCCTAGATAGCCTTTGGGTGTTTCTAGAAAAAAAAAAACCAACTATGGGAACTCTCCTAGAATTCAAAGTGACCAAAAGGTTCCTAAACATGATGATGACCTCCTCCATGAAGGTTTGAGGTACCCTTGATTCTCAATATACTATCTTATTCACCTTATAATGATATTTCTCTAATTGAGGTGTTAGACTAGTCGATATAAACACATGAATCTTGAGTTTTGGACCAAACCTAAGGGTTGTGAGGCACCTTAACATTATTTTAAACTTAGATATCACCTTAAAGGTCCCATAGAGAAGCAATGTTGGCTTGATTAAGCCATTTGACCTTTGATGAATGCATACAACTATTAGTCTCAACATTTAGGTCTATCTAACAATAGAATCAGTTATGGAGGTCCTTATATATTTATACTAAATGGATATTTAGAAGTTTTAGGACTGATTATCTCTCCTTAACCTCATGCTGCATACAAACACTTTCTATTTCTTTGTTTTTTAGGCCTAAATTAACCTTATCATGCATGTTATATATAATTTGATCCCTACACATTCCAACAATGGGTCATAATGATTCCTATAAGACTTAATGGGACCTTAAAACCCATTTCAAGATCAAAAAAATCCATTTTGATGTGTTTTGAATCAAGAATACACCATATGATATTGTATAGGGTTTAATAAGGGTTTATAATATACACCATTTTAATGATGGTTCATAGAGTATAAATGTCCAAGCTATAACTATAAGTCATGAAATTGTATTGCATTGACTGATTCATTATCCATCAATGACTTTGGATCCCATGTAGAAGGTGTGTGTAGAGAGGGGCATTAAAATATGACCTTCGATATTTCTATTAACTACTTTTAGCAAGTTAAATTCTTAAGGATTATTAATAAAACCTGTCCCCTTAATGAATATCATTATTTCAGGGAAATTTATTCCATAAGGGTACTTAAATTTCCCTAAGATCCATAATCTTGATCCCCCTTGTGGTGGAGTGTATGAACACTTGAACGTGCACCTCAAAGTGGTTATGTTGGGGTTTTATGGCTCAAGCAAGGTTTTAAGACCATTCTAGCCATTTTATTTCTTCCCTCCACTTGAAATAGATTAATCATGACTTGAAACAATTTTCCACCTCTCTCATAGTCATTAATATTATTATAAAGACTTAAATATGCTTCAAGATGGTAAGAGGGTGTAAGATAGGGCTTGAGTTTTGTTTCCTTTGGTTTGCCCTCAAGGGTATCTGATTGACATATTTATTTCTTATTTATATATATGGTATGTGGTAATATTAAACATCATATGATATTTTTTTATAAACCCCAAATGAATTATATCTTCCTTGTGAGATCTTTATGGCCATCAAATCACTTACCTATCCCTAGGATTGACTATTAATAGACTAAGCTAGGTCTGAGACAAAATAATGGGTATACCCATTGATTTTTTAACCTAAATCATAGTATTTATACCTTTATCCACTCATATTAACCATTTTTAATTAATTTTAAAGATTTTTTATACTTACATAAACCTGAAATAACAAATTTTACATGATTAGTTGTAGGATGCTTGCTGACTGAGTGATTAGTATCATCAGGGGGTTTTGAGCAAACCTTTATCTCTTATCTCTTATAATGATTATAAATTAGGATTTTGATAATTTTAATTATTCCTTATGACACCTTTAATTATTATTTTTCCAACATCCTTTTTTTTACATACCTTTTCCTTCTTAGGCTTAGGATTTATGCCTAGCTAGGTTGGTGTTACCCTCAAGCTTATGTTTGATGTCTTTTGATTTTGGTAGGGTAGAAATTATGTATTATCTCTTCTTATAGTTTTAATATTACCCCTTATTAATATGGTATATCTTTACCACATCTTAGGTGGAATGTAGATCATAATACACACTAACAATGTTATAGGCCCTTTCTTGCACATGTCGACTATCTACAGGGAGGTCTAATCAATAAGTTCCTATGAGAGGCAAGAGACATGTAATTATTTAAAAAAAAAATTGACCCTTTTCATATCATCATTAATATCATTGATGTATCCATAATCTTTATCATACCACTTTTTATGCCCATGGGTGGTCCACACATAATGCTCTTGAAGGGTCTTGCTTAATAGGCTCAAAATGGTTTCTTATATGTGACCATTTGCATCCTCAACAAGGTGTATGATCTATATAGATCCATAATTCTATGATTTTATGGTTTTTTATGATTACAAGGGGTATCTAGTTAATTTTACCATGGTTTAAAATTGGAAGGAAGGGTGGATGACTTGATGGGGATGGTTATGGAGTAGTATGAATCTTGAACATGGAGTGTTGTGTCAAAACATAGTGAAATGGTACTGAAGGCAACATGAAATAGTAGAGGTCATAAAATTATATGAAATGAAGTATGTAAACCTACCAAAGAAAACCCAAAATAACATTGGAGATCCTAATATGCATACCTATTAAAACATAATACTTTGGAGGTAGGAAAAGGGCATACATAGTCAAAAAGTGAAACCTAAAAATCTCTAAGGAACCTTAACATTAACTAAGAAACCTTAAATTTTTCTAAAGTAATTATATAATCTTTGGAGGAAATAAGGTGTTTTCAAGGCTTGTGGGGATATGATAGAGGTTAAGAAACCTAATCATAAGGATATGATGATGACTTATCATGAATTAAACATTATACTTCATGTTCTTGACTATGTTTGAAAGCTATGAGGGCACCATTGAACAACACACAGTCCTTCCATGTAGTGAAATCTAGATGTATATGTACCCCTTATTTGGAGACACCTTAAGAGGATAAGAGACTAATGTGAAAATCATTTGAGATTAAATAGTTATAGTAAATATTAGAACACCCAACTAGTCTTTGAATATTGTCAACTTTTGCTAGTGAGATCACTTAACACTCCACTTGACATCCAAATCTACCTATAGACTATAGAATTTATTATTCTAGATTTTTTTTAGTTATAAAAGCTCACACATGTACAAAAAATGCTAAATAATCCATGAGAGTTTATTTCAAGATCTAAGGAAATAGGAATAACTATTAGTTTAGCCAAACAAGCTAGAAATCCATCAAAACCATTATTCTCTTCTTACCTTGTGCAAACATGAATGATGATTAGACCATTTAATTTATTAAGGAATGTTCATAGAGCTTAGGTAACCAATCCTGAAATCAATGCCCATGAGTGAAGTTTGACCAAGTATAATTCCTCTAGCGAAGAGAATGGATTTTCATTCTCACTCATATGTATAGTCCGAGCACAAAGCATAAGTGCTCTTGAATCCTAATAATGATATCAATGGGAAAGTGGTAAATTTTGAGCTCTCCAAGAACTAAAATACTCTAGTTTATTCCACATATGCCATTATTGACATCCCCCTATAGATACTTGACTCTACTTAAGTCAGTTTATATTGTATGAATCTGTACCATTTGGAAAACCTATGAAACCTACAAATTCCCTACATTTTATCATATTTCAGACCAAAATCCATTAGTAACAAGCATGATGGAGGTAAATTATGGGTTACGTGATATATTAAAGTCTATGGTATGAATTAGGGAAGCTTAAAAGGCATAATTTGACATGTGTGAATCCCACAGAAGTAATTAAGCATTGACCTTTATGAAAATGGGGCTCAATAGTGTATGAAATGCTTTTTTAATGGCTTAATAAATCTCATTAAGTATATTTAAGGAATGGATGGTGGTTTACTGGCCCATCAAGTTAAATTAGGTCTCATCATGATCAAAAATCTTGCTTTTAAGACACATACATGACCTTAAGGAGACATAACAAATGAATATCATGATAATATATATGAGGAGACATTTAGGACCTATTAAATACTTAAATTGGGCCTCAATACACTTACATGATGTTCTTATAATCTTAAAAATTGACATATCTTATATGATTAATCAGATCAGAGGTGTTCATGATTCCTCACTACCTACCTTGTTAACTCTCTCCGCCATGGAAAATTTGAATTTTGAGGCCTCATAAAGGTTGAACAAGGACCTTTATAAATGTTTAAACATTATAAAACCACTTTATACAAGTTGAATCAAAGTTTATGGGAATCATGAAACATCTTATAGCGTGATAAGACAATGAAATTTTTTGAATAACACAATCTCACATGGCAAATGGCAACTATGAGAATTAATGGTGGATTAGGAATCTAATACTTTATAATAACACCATTTTAGGTCTAAAACTATAAATTGGTCAATGTTTTTGGTGACGTAGCTAGCTTGACTAGCCTACTAGTCAAGGGAACTCATAACTTATTAATTTTCTTTTCATGACTAGAAAATGGATCTTTAACTACACATAGACTCTACCTAGTAACTTGTAAACCTTAAGACTTAATGATACACAACAAGACACCAAATAATAGACAAGAATAAACAACACAAAACAAAAAAAAACATCTTCAGAAAAATTAACAACTACTAAGCATGTGCATAAGTAGGTAGAGGAAAGTGACAAATATTAACTATTATATACAAGAGGACTTGGTGTTGATTAATAGTAATACTTGAGGAATATCCCATTGATAGGGATGGGGAGTTTTTCACCATTTAATATGTATATTTGGAAATCATTTCACTCTTTTATACTTTTAATGACATATCATCCACTCTAAAGACTATTAAACTTTGAGTGTTTACCTGACTTTGCATGGTATTCATCCCACTTAAGCATTGTCTCCTTATTAAAAGGTCTTAGATGAAGATATTTTTTCAAATGATATCCTAACTTGGTGTTATCTAGACCACATAAAATGAATAACACTATCTCTTGTCTCTTTTAACTCTCTCATCTCAGTCATTCTTACTTCCATTACATTATCATCCATGAGCTCAAGTTGGTGTGCAAGCTCTAACGTTGGCAACCCAAGTGAGATGCACAATTTTACCTCTCTACCATAAACACAAAGGTAAGGAGAGTGACTAGTATAAATTTAAGGAGTGACTCTATTTTATATTAATTTATTCTTCAACTTTGTGTGCCATTCTCTTTAATTATCCTCCATTATCCTCTTAATGATCCTTATCAATTTTTTGTTGGTGGACTCTGCTAGCCCATTGTCTTCTGGGTAATAGTTGGATTAATATTTAAGATATATTCCATGGTTAAGGGCCCAATACCACACTTTATCACTATTTATGGCCAAGACATTATCTAATATAATGGTAGAGGAGACCCCAAACCTAGTCACAATACTATCATAGAACTCCAAAACCAAGTTATCATTAGATTTTTTGAGTACAATTGCCTCCACCCACCTAGTAAAGTAATAAATGGATGTTAAAACCCACATATGTCTAGAACTAGAGGGGGGATAGGTCATGCCTATGAAATCTAACCCTCAATACATGAATGGATTTTTAAATTAGATGGGTTGTAGAGGCAAGGAAACTAATTTTAGTTTATCAGTGAACATAGCACACTTAGAACATTTCCTAACCCAAGCATGTGTGTCCCTAAATAAGGTGGGCCAAAAGTATCCTTATTTAATTATATTAAAAGATATGGTCTTGGATATAAAGTGGCCACCTATAGGTCCATGAAACTATTCTAACAAACTATCAATTTGACTTGATTCAACATATATTAAGAGCATACCTCCTATGTACTTATTAAAGAGTACTCAATCCACTAAGATGTAAGAGATAGATTGAATTCTAAATTTCCTTATTTTTTTCCTATCTAAGCCCATAAGACATTGCCTTATTTAAAAAAAATTCACCACATCATTGGTCTAGCTAAGAGGGGTCATGTTTTAAATTACATACTAACTATCATAGAGTTTTAATACCATCTCTTTATCTTATTTAACCTCTAATGAAAGATTTTCATAGATTCACCTTCTATTGAAACTATTATAACAAACTATCAATTTGACTTGATTCAACATATATTAAGAGCATACCTCCTATGTACTTATTAAAGAGTACTCAATCCACCAAGATGTAAGAGATAGATTGAATTCTAAATTTCCTTATTTTTTTCCTATCTAAGCCCATAAGACATTGCCTTATTTAAAAAAAATTCACCACATCATTGGTCTAGCTGAGAGGGGTCATGTTTGAAATTACATGCTAAATATCATATTATATACAGTAACCCTCACTTCAATATCATGTTATATACACTTAATCACCCAATTATCCCTCTTTAAATTTAAGTCTATATTAAGTATGAAGTCTTTTATACTAGGGTGCACTACCATCACAAAGAGTTTGTTATTAGACATGATGTGTGTAAACTTTTTTATCCCTCTCATGACTACAAGGAAATGTTTTTCAACAAAGGTGTATCTTTCTCTATATACTTATAATACTTGATTAAATAAAGCAATTGGTTGTTTTAGTCCTTCATCATTTTGTTATATGAGCATATCAAAAATGGCATCAACTATAGAGATGGAATACATGAAAATTTCCTTATTATATTTAGGGTTGAGGAGGGTGGGAGCTTGGGAGATGGTTTTCTTGATGTCCTCAAAACATCTTTTTCCTTAATTTCTCTATGATAACTCCTTTTGCATCTTGATCATATGGGTGTGTAGCTTCACCAAATATGAAAATATTATAATGAACCTTCTTTTGAAGTTAATCTTTCCCAATAATATTTGTAATAATTTATTGTGCTTGGGTATGGGTAAGGATAGGATTGATTCTATCCTCTCAGGGTCAATGGATAGGCCATCCTTCAAAACACTATGTCCTAGTAGTCTACCTTCATGGACTACAAATATACATTTTTTTGGGCTCAAGGAGACACAATTTTTTGCACCTATGAAATACTAATCTCAATTATGTCATGTGATCTGTAGACTCCTTTAAAAACATAGTCATAAAGGTAGATGAACACCATATCATTAATTATCTCTTGAATGGCTACATCCATTGTCCTTATAATTTTTTGCTTGTATTGGACAGTCCAAAGGGAATTTTAATGTATGCATAGGTTCCCCACTTTTTTGTGAACATAGTATTGTGTCTATCTTCTCTCACCAATATATAATTTTACCTGGAGTATCCATCGATAAAGGAGAACCTCTAAGTGCTTTCAACCTTTTGGAGAATCTGAGCCATGGATGGTAGTGGATAATGATCTCTCAAAGACACCTTGTTGAGATCTCTAAATTCAAGATAAAATTATATCTCCCCATTATTCTTCCTTATAAGTACAATATTTTCCACCCATGAGGAATTTTTAATAGGGAATATGATTTTATATTGAATGAGTTTTGTCAACTCCTTTCTCATGAGTACCTCAACTTTAGGGTTGATTGATATTTGTTTATACCTTACCATTTTTGTATTCTCATCCAAATATATGGTATGTTGGTCCAACTTAGGGTCAAACCCTTTAAAATCATGGTAATCTTAGGCAAATATATCTATAAAATCCTAACATAAACCTATTAAGGCATCTCTCTCATTCCTAGTATTCAATTTCCATAACTTAAGCAACTTATCCTTGAATATAACAACCTTCTCATAATGTTACTCTTTGGTGGAGATACTCACTTTATTCCTTCTCAACTAATCATATTCATTTAATATACTCTCAAATGTCACCAAACCTTTAGAAAATTTATTTATCCTCAACTAGACAATCTGATTACTAAATTGATGTTGTATTCTACTTTGGTTCTTTGAGAAAAATTTTGCTTCATATTAGAGAAAGCAAGAAATCTAAATATCACTCTCAAAAAATTTCCAACTCACCTCATTATTAGGTACTAAGGGCCTACACACCACCTTTATTTATGACTATCCTATGGTGTCTTGGACTCCATTAACTATGTCATATTCTGCACCAATGGTAGCTAATTTATTTACATGATGATTTGACTCCCTAGGTATGAAATAGATGTCAAAGGCTTTTAAATCTTCAAATATATGCCAAAATTGGTGCTTATAGGATTTAAAAAGTGGATTTATTACTACACTAATACCCCTTACCTATTATACCACTAGTGTACTATCTTCCTTTACATGTAAAAAATTAAAACCTTATCCCCTTGCCTATTGTATCCCATGGATGATCACATCATATTATAATGTGTTTGAAGTGAATCTAAATTGAAACCTTAAGGTAGAATATTACCTCTAATTAGAAGGTGAGACAATCATAAAACCTACTCCACTCCCATTTTATGACCTTGATCCATAAAAAAATAGACTCCATATGCCTTCATGTTCTTGACTTGGACTAGTGATACTAGGCATAATAGCTCCTTATTCATGCATATAGTACACACCTAGACCTACTTATTCAATGGATTTATAGGGTTTATAACCATGATTATTTATTACCCACTCATCAAGTAGTGATATAAGATGATTTCAATTGGTTCTTTAGATTCTTGATTATTGACATGTTCATCTTCATCTAAGATAGTGTAATTGACATTGGATAGGTTGGGCATGTAGGTTTATAAGTAGAACCTATAAATTGGTTCAAACTTTATGGTAACCCTTATCCCACACCTAGTCATAAATACCGTGTATAACCATTTAAAATAAATATACCCCCTAATTTTGGTAGTGAAATCCCTAAATAAGCATAAATCAAAATATGTAGGAAGGTCAACTACCATGATATATTGAGATATAGTAAAATTAGGGTAGGAAGCCAATATAATTTTGAGGTCCTTAAGAACACCTATAATCTTTATGGGAGACCAATACAATTTCAAAAATATTTTCTCATTAGGTTTATATTTGAGTTTGGGCATGAGAGAAGTATTGAGACCACTATCTATCATGTAATTGTAAACAAGGGAATATCCTATTATGAATGATAAGCAAAATAGAGGTGGATTGACTAGTTTAGGTGCTTGGGATTAATGAGGTTGACTACCATTAACAAAGACTATACTTAGCTTATCAACTTGGTTATCCATGACATGAAGCTTGGAGATATTTTATTGAAGGAGATTATTTTAACCTAGAATGATTAAAGCATCCCATATAGGAATATTGACATGTGCCTTATTCATATAGTATACAATGCTAAATCAAGATATGATTATCTTTGGCTGTAACTTAGAAGCTAAATCATCATTTAGAACTTATGTAACTTGGGGAATAAAAGAATTTTTTTGATGTTGCCCATGTCTTTGTGGTGTCTTATAAGTTGGAAGTGTCTTGTACACTACATCTTGAGTGTCATAACCTTGAATTTTTTGGGAATGTGTATGAGTTTCCTTACACTACCCCAAACTATCATGCACTACCCTTGTTTTATCCCTTGTTTGGGTTACAACTGAGTTGTCTGTCTTGACCACATTCTAACCCTAATGTGCTACCACTTACTTAAATGAATGTTTACCTTCTTTAAATTTGATTAAAGTGGTTTTAAAAGGTGCCTTACTTCCACTTTTATATTATTTATTAGCACTTAAGCTGGGGTCATGAAAGGAATTTCTCCATGAAGCATGGGGAGACCTTCCTTGTGTTATAGAGGAGGCATGTTGTCATGTGTTTAAAATGTAGGACCCTATTGTATATAGGATGTATAACATCTATCACCACTTGGAGACATTGTCATCTCACTTGATTATCCCCATAGATCAGACCATTGACCCTCTTATTCATAGTTATTCTAAGTTGGCACCAATTCCCTAGAACTATTGGTAGCATTAGGATTGAAATTGTTATAGGGTATTACCTATGTAATCTTCACTTGGCATTGTTAGTTAGGTTGATAAAAAGGCATATTATATGTGTAATATTTATAAGGATCTTTTTTAGGGGATTGATAGGGCCTATAAGGTGGATTCTTCTACTTTATTAGGGCTACTAATTTATTGTTTTAGGCCTTGAGTAGTCTCATTATCTTACCCAACCTATCTAATTGGCTACCATCTAATTGATCTTGATTAGTTGGGGTTTGTAATGGAGTAATGGTGGGGACAAGGGGTTGAATTAATGGTAATAAGGGCATAAAAATACTAGGAGTAGTTTTTCTACAAGAATTAGCTAGTTTTCTACTCTTATGGCAATCTCATAGGCTTCTAGTAAGTTAGTCCCCCCATTAACTATATCATAACAACTACATCAGAGTTTAAGGCCCTTAGATAGTACAATCTAGCATAGTTGGGGGTAACCTTGATGATGGTAGGAATCATATCCCATGTTTTTTGGAACTTATAATTGAAATCTACCATGAATTATTGGGGATCACTTTTGATTGTAGTGAGTTTATCTACCAAAGAGACATGGCACTCTTATCCTAAAAATGCTAACTAAGGTGCTCTCCAAACACATCCCAAGTGTTTATAGATGAAAGTGTGAGACCCCTATACCACTAGAGTTACTTACCTCTCAAGGAGGTTGCCAAAAGTCTCATATCCACATTCTCTTTCATTATGTTGTGAACTAAACATAGATTGGATATGTATGATATGTGCTTTATAGGGGTATTTGAGTTCTATCCTAGGAATTAGGTAAGAATTTTAAGGGTGGAATTTAATATATCATCAAAATGATTAAGGTTCAAGGGACTACCACCATTAAATATCATAGAATCTTGCATTCTAGGCCTGGCCATTGGATTAGAGAACTTGTAGTAGAATTTGTTTAAACATAATTGGGAGAATTAGGAGGTGTAGGATTAGGATTGATTCTAGGTAACCTATTTATTCTATAAATATCTAATGATAGTTCAATAAAATCAATATTCTTACCTTTTAAAGAAGATATAGTGGATATATTTTTGATGTAACTATCTATATATCTTCTATGAAATGTCCTTAGATTTCAAACATCCTCCAAAGTTATCAAATATTGTATCAAGGCACTTAAAATCTAGTCCCATTGGGCATGCTGGAACTATTAGCAAACCAAGTTGTACCCTATTGAAGAAGACTGTTCAAATCCACCTCAAACTTGGACTAACATGGGATTGACTTATAAGTTATGGTCTACCTATAGTCTAGGTCAAACTTATAGATTATGGGGATATCTCCCATAACTTATCTCTTAAATTCTCCCTCTAAGATATAATTCTATTGAGATGAAAAGAGTAGATGTGAAATTTTAGAAAAAAAATATACATTAAAGTGGTGATGTGCCAATATTTGACTATATTATCTTGACTATTCCTTACGTACACTTATGAATATAATGAAGGATAACATTTTATCATTCCTATTAACATAATCATAGGCATGAATATTTTATATGAGGGTCAAGTGGAGTTCTACAACTTGAAGGCTAATAATATGGGTCTGCACAAGACATTATTAGCTCACTAACACTTTAAGGACACTTCTACCTATCAACACTTCATAAAACCTACATAGACTGATAATATGATATTTGGTGCATGAAATGACATAAAAAAATATATTGAAACTCATACATTCTAAAAAATAACTATCACAATAAACCTAACATCCAAAAAATAGGTCTACAACTATTTTTCTTATTGATTCAAGACACAAGGTACAACTTTGGCAAAGATTTACTATAGGAAATCAAGGGATGAGGACCAAGAGATTAATTAATACAAATATATAATGTTCACAAGAGATAAAATAATAATATAGGTGTAGGAGAGGCCATGAATAGACCAAGGTGGCCATATGGAAGTTAAAATAGTCACAATCACTCCTTCGATGCATTGATGTTCTTCAATAAATCCCTTTTGGCATTAAGGATGGGTAATAGAGAGTGAATCAAGCTTCATTTACCTTCATATAAGGATTTAACCACAAAAAAATGGTCCATAATTCCTCAAATTATAGTTACAAAGAGAAAATGGCATGTAATTAGTCCTTCAAGAGGTATTGAGTGGCCTTATCTTCAATATGCATGTCAACTTGGATATGAAAATGCCTAAATTCATTCATAATGGAAATAAATAATGTATAATTCATATTTATCATAAGTTTCATGGAATAATTAATATGTTTTCACCTTCCTAACATCACTTTAACACCAATTTGCATGCTTCTTGGTTGACCAAGTAGGCCAAATAAGCCAATGAGGCCTAGTCATCTGATTGTATGTATTTGGATACCATGAAATCCAAAATCAAAAATTAGGATCATATGAGCCAACATTTTAAAATCCTAAACAAATTTTTTATACCATGATTCAAATCCTTAAAACATTACACAAATATAACCCTATTTCTCTTAGGTAACCAGACCACTTTCTCTCTCATGTTTGTAGACTAGCTATTTAGAGGTGAGTTTCAAAGTAATTTTTAGGTAGATAAATGAAATATTCCATATTTTTAGAGGTATAACAAGTCTCAAACTAATAATTACCATGGTTTATAATTTTTGACTAAGTCTTGCATCCCATTTTCCACCTAGAATCCTGAAACTTGTAATTTATGAAAGTGTTTGTATAACATCCATACAATAAAGTACCATGGACATGGCATACTCTAAGTTGAAAACATAATATAGGTGTTTTTCAAGTGGTTTATGCCTATGTAGATGCATATCTCATTAAATCTCTCTAAGTAGATCATTATTATGGTTTTAGAAGAGTTTAAGAGTCCTAAGGCTCTTAACAATGTTTCATAGGGGTTAGGGAACAAATTTATAAAATAATTACACTAAATGCTTATTTATAGACACCTTTACCTCTCATAAAATTATTATCCTCCCATGAAAAATTTCCATACATTTTTGAGCATGTGAAAATGCTCCTCATATTAGAAACATGCCTCCTGGATAGCCTTTGGGTGTCTATAGACTAAAAGGACCAACTGTGGGAACTCTCCTAGAATTTAAATTGAATAGAAGGTTCATAAAAATCATTATGACCTCATCCATGAAGGTCTTAAGTACCCTTACTTCTCAATTTTCTCTCTACTTCAATTTATAATGACATTAATCGAATGAAAATGTTAGACCAATATGTCTAAACACATAAATCATGAGTTTTGGCCCTATACCTAGGGTTTTAAGCCACCTATAATTTTTTTATAACCTATAAATCACCTTGAAGGTCATATGGAGTAGAAATATTCACTTGATTAAGCCATTTGATCTTTGATGAATACATACAACTCTTAGTGTCAACATCTAGGTTTGTCTGCTAGTAGAACTAGTCATGGATGTCTCTATAAATGACTATTAAAGGTCTATTTATAATATTTATCACCCATTCCCTATCCTTAACCTCATTATGCACACAACCACTTTTTATTTCTTTGTTTTTAAGCCTAAATTAGCCTTATCATACCTATTTTGTATAATCTAATCCCTATATGTGCCAACCAATGGGTCATCATGATTCCCAAAAGTCTTGAAGTCAAAATAAAAACCATTTTATAATAAAATAACTCCATATAGATGTGTTTTAAGGCAAAAATCTGCCATCGGGTACTATCTAGGGTTTAAGAAAGGTTTATGATGTCCACCATCTTAATGATAGTTCATAGGTATATACATCAAAACTAAAACTAATTGCCATTAAATTTTATTAAATTTACCCTTTCATCTTCCCTAAATATATTAGGATCTCATGTAGAAGGTGTGTGGAGAGAGGAGCATTGAAATATGACCTTCGAGCTTTTTATTGGCTAGTTTTAACAAGTTAATTTCTTAAGGATAATGCATAAAAGTAATTATTATTTCATGGAATTTTATTCCATAAATTTAATTAAATTTTCCCAAGATACTTGAGCTTGATCACCATTATTTTATTGTGTATGAACAGTTGAAAGTGCACCTTGAGTTGGTTATGTTGGGGTTTTATGGTTCAAATAATGTTTTACCACCATTCTATCCCTTTTAGTTTTTTTCCTTCAATTGAAAAAAATTATTAAAGAATTTAAACACTATTCCACCTCTCTCATAGTCATAATTATTATTTTAAGGACTTAGAGATGCTTCAAGATGGCAATAGGGTGTAAGACTAGGCTTGAGTTTTATCTCTTTTAGTCTACCCTTAAGCGTATCTAATTGACATATTGAATTTTGATTACCCTAGAGGGTATGTGGATATAGTAACCATCATATTATAATGCCTTATAAGTTCCTAATGAATTATATCCTACCTATGAGCTCTTCAAGGCCATCAAATCACTTACCTGGCTGTAGGATTGACTATCAACAAATTGGACTAGGTCTAAGATAAAATAGTGGATATACCCACTAATTTTATCACATAAATGGGATTATTTATACCTTCATCCACTCTTAGTTACAATTATTACTAAATTTTAAATCTTGGGTATACCTATAGAGACCTCTAAAAGTAATTTTCTCATGACTAGTTGTAGGTTGCCTATTGACTAGGTGATTAGTAGCATCAGGGGGTTCTGAGCAAACCTTTGTCTCTTATCTATTGGAATGATTATGAATGATTATGTTTATCATGTGACATATTCATAGTGACACCTTTAGGTATTATTTTTCAAACATCATTTATTTTTCATACCTTTTCCTTCTTAGGCTTAGGGTTTAAGCCCAATTAGGCTAATGTTACCCTCAAGCTTGTGTTTGATGTATTTTGATTCTAGGGGGGTTTCCTTTATATGTTATCTCTTCCTTCATTTTTAATATTTAAAATTATGTATAGGTTATACCTTGGACACATCTTTAGTGGGATGTAGATCATAATACACACTAATAGTGCTGAAGGTCCTTTCTTGCACATATCAACTATCTACAGGGAGGTCTAAGAAACAAGTTCTTATGAGAGGAGAGAAACTTGCAGTTGTTTGAAACCTTTTTGTCACATTTTTCATATCCTCATTCATCTCTTTTAGGTATCCATACTCTTCATCATACCACTTCTTATGCTCATGGGTGGTCCACACATAATGCTCTTGAAGGTTCTTTCTTAATAGGCTCAAAATGGTTTCCTGTAGGTGACCATTTCCTTCCTTAGCAAGGTATATGACCTATATAGATCCATACTTCTATCATTTTATGTATTATTATGGTTAAAATGGGTATCTAGGTCTATTTTACATGGTTTATACATGGAATGAAGGGTGGATGAATTGATGGGGATGTTTATGGAGTAGTATGAGGTCTAAACATAGAGTATAGGGTTGAAACATAGTGAAATGATAGTGAAGGAAACATGAAATGGTATAGGTCCAACCATGATATGAAATTAATTATGGAAACCTACCCAAGACAATACATAATAACCTTAGAGACCCTAATATGTATACTTATCAAAGCATATCACTTTGGAGGTAGGGAAAGGGCATACATAATCAAAACGTTAAACCTAGGAATCTTTGAGGAACCTTAACATTAGCTAAGAAACCTTAACTTTAGCTAAAGTACCTTTAGAATATTTTGAGTCAATAAGGTGTTTTCAAGGCCTATGGGGATATGATGGAGGTTAATAAAACTACTCATAAGGATAAGATTATGATTTATCATGACTTAAACACTCCACTTCATGTTCTTAACTATGTTTGAAAGTTTTGAGGGTACCATTAAACAACACACAATCCTTCCATGTAGTGAACTCTAGATGTATATGTACCCATTACTTGGAGATACCTTGATAGGATAAGTGACTTATTTAAACATCAATATGGATCAAAGAGGTATAATAAATATTGGAACACCCAAATGATCCTTTAATATTGTCAACTTCCTCTGGTGAGAGCAGTCAACACTCCACTTGTCATCCAAATTTGCCTACAGACTATAGACCTTACTAATATAGATGTTTACTAGTTTAAAAACTCACACGTGTGGGCCAAACACTAAATAATACATGATAGGTTCTTTTAAAACTTTATGAAATAGTAATAACCATTGGTTTAACCAAAAAATCTATAAATCCATCAAAACTATTCTACTCTTCTTGCCTTGTGTAGACATGAATGATGCTTAGACCCTTTAAGTTATTAAATAATGTTAATAGAGCTTAAGGAACAAATATTTCAACCAATGCCCATGAATGAAAGCTGAACAAGTCTACTTCCTCTAGCCAAGAACTTGGGTCTTCATTCTCTCTATTCTGTATGGTTTGAGGACAAACCTAGAGTGATCTCAAATCCTGTCAATGAGCTCAATGGGAAGGTAGGCTAGTTTTGAGATTGTGAAGCACTAGAATACTCTAGTTTCTTCCACACATGACACTATTGACTTCCCCTTGTATAACCATGACTGCACTTGAGTTAGTCTATATGGGTTCATACAATTTGGAAAACCTTTGAAACCTACAACTTCCATGAATTTTCTCATTTTTAAAACCAAAAGACACTATTAATGGGAATGATGGAGGGAAAGTAGGGGTAAGGTGATATATTTAAATCTATGGTATGAATTAGGGAGTTTGAGAAGGCATAATTTGGCATGTGTGGGGCCTATAGAAGTAATTAATCATTAACTTTTATTGAAATAGGGATCAATAATGCATGAAATGATTTTGTCATGGCATATTTAATCTCATGAAGGCTCTTGAATTCATGTATGGTGGTTTAGTGTCCCATAAAGGTAAAATTAGGTTTCATTATGGTTTAAAATCTTGATTTTAAGATATATACATGATATTAAAGAGACATAACAAATGAATATCATGATAACATCTATGAGGAGTCCTTTAACACATATTAAAGACTTAAATTGGTTCCCAATAAAATTCCATGGTCTTCATAAAATATTTAAAATTGACATACTTTATATGATTGATCAAATCAAAAGTGTTCATGATTCCTCACTATCTGCCTTGTCAACCCAACTCCACCATGGCACATTTAAATGTTGAGGCTAGATTAAGTCTGACCAAGGACCTTTATACATGTTTAAACATTATAAAAAACTTAATACAACTTTAAACATACATGAGGGGAATAATAAATCATATTATAGAATGAGAAGATAGTGAACTTTTTTGAACAACCCAATCTCATATGGTGAATGGAAATGATGATAACTAATGGTGGATCTAGAATTTGAGACTTTATGTTGAACACTTTCTAGGTATAATAATATAAAGTGGTCAACATTTACCTCTCCTAGGTCAATCAAAACACTTAATTGAACCATCACAATATAATAATCCTAAGGCGGCTAAAAAATAATAGTTGGATGATGTTATTAAAAATAATAATTATTCTAGGATAAACCCCCCTTTCCACTAATATTTTCTCCCCCTTAGATCAAACCCTATTCAATGGTCCATAATTATATCTCCCTACATAAATATATTTGTTTACTTATGAAAAAGTAGATAATTTTTATCCAAGATTTACATCCTCAAGTGAGAACTTCTCCCATTAGGATATCCTCAACAAGTTGTTCTTTATCTAGGTAGTCAGATAACATACCTTGTGATGGTATTGACTCCTATTGATAGGATAATGGGGTTAAACATGGATTAATTTCACTAAGGGATTTTTTGTTACCAAACCAACATAATAGTTTTGTATCTCTTAAAGGTTTTGAATATGGTTAGGGGAAACTCATTATTGATGAAGTTTATCAATGATATTTTTATCTTGTAATGTTTGAGGTATCATAGAATCATCTAAAATGTTATCTATGTTATTTTATATCAACACTTGGGATAAATATATTTTGTATTAATAGGAAGTGAAAATTTAAATATTTATTATAAATATTTCTCTAAAATTATTTGTTCTGATGCCACTCAATTTTCCACCCTGCATGTTGATGGATGAGGTCACACTAGTATCTTGGTTTCCACAAAAATTTATTCTTAATGTTTTCCATGGAGGATGATACTATTATAATTATGGTTTTCATTGATGTAAAAAGGGAGATAGTTAGCACTATGGATTTCTTGATGTCAAGAGAATTAATCATAGACAAGATTGATGGAGAGAAGAACATGTTTTATAATTTCACAAGTAACAATATTATCATATAAAGTTGTCATGCTTTTATATATACCATTTCTAGATGTTTTTAGAGATATTGATAGAAGATTAATTATGTGTTTTTATGTTCATCACATATATATGGTTTGTAAGTTTAGATAAAGATAAATGAGATAAAAAATGATTTATCTTTGTTCTCAGCCAATACTAGGGTTTCTTAGTAAAACCCTATGGTTTTTGGTCATGGAATTCATAAAGACTTATATTTTTATGTTGACTTGATATAGGTGGGAACTAATCACTTAATTCATAAATTAAGCCTTCCTCATCATTTTTTAACTAGTCCCTTTAATGTAGTGATTATAGACTTGGAGTAGTGGTCAAGGACTTTAATATTCCTAAGTCCTCAACTTAATATTTGTCCATGTTTGATCAATGGTGAGTGATTACTCACATGATGAAGATATAATTACTTGAAACAAAGTTAATAAGTCAAAGAAACTAAGAATGAACATGTTGATTGCATGTGTCATGATCAGGAAGCTTGAATAATAGATCTATCATACAGTTCAAAGTCTAATAGTCAATTATCAATGTGAAGGTGCTAAGTGTATCAATAGTGTAAATTTATAGTATTGTGTAAAAGTCACATGAGGATACCAATTTTAACAAGAATAAGGGATTGATAATTTAAAAAAGTCATGGGAGGGTGCCAAGTTTCACAATCATGGGCACTGACAGCAATGTGCAGAAGGCATGAGAGAGTGCCAAGAGTCATAATCATAGGAGACTAAGATAAATATAAATGGTTTTAACTTAAAGTTGAAATGTTAAATTATATAACCTCACAAGGATCTAATATATCACTTGAGCCTATTAGAGTCTAATCTAATGTTGCATTTTAAAATTGATTCAATAAAATTATGACCATCAAATCATGGAATGAAACTTAAGATCAGTGGTTAGAATTTAAATATTTTTTCATCTCAATGGTCAAGTGATGAAACACATAGGTAAAATACATTTTATGACACATACAATGATATAGATCACTTTGATCGATCAAAATTGTGTAATATGGCATGTGCATCAAAACTAGTGCCTAATATATGCTAAATATAATAAGAGATAGATAATCATGGTAGTGGTGTGTGAATTCAAGAAGTGAGATACTTATCATTAAATAAATATGAACTAAGTCAAAAAATGGAGCATGATGTGTTAACGACCAATTGTGAACATATAGAAGATGTGAGAAATATATCTAATACATATATATGTGTCATCTAAGATACACACTAAGTGTTGAATTAAGAGGGAGAGAGGTAGAGAAGAAGTACAGAGTATGACTAGTTATAGAACAAGCATATAACATAGAATTGGATCTATTTTTGAATCAATTTTTGTAATTAGGAGTTATATCTCGATTATAGATCTGATAGGTAGCTGCCATTAGAAGCGCTGAGCTAGTGCTCAGTTAGGGAGTAGGTGTTTCATTAGAGTATGTGATCTTAAATTAGGAAATTAGTGTCTACTAAGGGTTGGTTCCCTTAAATATTATAACTAGTGAGGTTTTGATTGTGAGGTTGGATTATAATAGTATATTCTCGCATCTATTCTCACCATGGTTTTTCCCATATTAGGTTTTCCACGTACACAAAGTGTTATGTCTATTTATGTGTGTGTGATCTCTACATATACTTTTTAATTTGCATTAAAAGTATTGAAAAACTAATTTTTATCAATCTACTAATTCACCCCCCTCAATATATAGTTGTGTTCCAAAAATTGACATCAAGGCCTTGATTCCATTAAAGAAGATTAATCAACTCAAGGAGATCTTAGACAATGAACACAAATGACTAGTCAAGAAGGTTCTACCTCAAATAAATCACCTCTCTTTGATGGATCAAATTATGCATTTTAGAATAATGGAATGTAAGAATATTTATATTCATTAGGGTTTGATGTATGGATGTATGTTGTAAATGGATATACAATACCTACTAAAACTCTTACTAATTATGACACCAAGAAAGCATATGAGAGAAATTCCAAGGCAAAAATGATATCCTTTATGGATTATCTAACTTAGAGTTTGTTAAAGTCATGCATTGTCAAAATACACATGATGTATGGAAAAATTTAAATGTCATCTATGAAGGTTATCATAAGGTAAAGTAGACCAAGCTACAAACATAAAGAGGCAAGTTTAAAAGTCTTAAAATGAATGAAGAAGATAAAATTGCATACTACCTCTTCAGAGTAGATGAAATAATCATTGTAATCAGAGGCATTAGAGAAGAGATGAAAGATTTGGCCATTTTAAAAAAGGTCCTAAGATCTCTACCATTAAGGTATGACTCTATAATCTTTGTATTAGAGTAAGCAAGATATATATATATATATATATATATATATGTATGTATATATGTATATGTATATATATATATATATGTATATATCTATGTGTGTGTGTGTGTGTGTGTACACACACACACACACACACACACACATAAACTCATTGTTGATGAGTTGCATGGAACCTTCACAACCTATGAGATGATAATGTGAGAATTAGATACTTTCAAGAGATAAGGTGCATCCAAAAGAACCAAAAAAGTAAAAGTAGAAGCACCTACATTTAGATCTAAGGAGATTAATGAATAAAAATTCAACTTTATTAGAAAATTAAGAAGAGGGTCTAGAAATTATAAAGGTAAGTTACCATTTAAATGATTTTACTTTGGAAAGGTAGGACATTTTGTTGTTAAATGCCCTTATAATAAAAAGGATAACTCTAATCAAGAAGATAATAGTAAAAATATGAAACCCCACTACTCTAAAAATAAGAACTTCTTTAAAAATAAGATAGGCTTGTATATAAAAGAAGATAGTGATTCTTTGGATGAGTGTGATAGCTCAGATGATGACTATGATTATGCCTTTGTGCTTGAGGGAAATTAATTCATATTCATGACATTAGAATCAATTTATATGGATTGAGAAAAAGAAGAAGTTGAATATTATGATGATGAAGAAGAAGGAGAAGTGAATCTAGAAGGTGAACTCATTTGTGCTCTAGATGAAATTGAAAGGATGAGAAAATAAAACTCAAATTAGAAAAAACAAGCATAAAAAGAGATTGAAAATATATTCAAAAGTATTTATAACTTTGATTAGATGGTAGTTAGCCTAAAGACACAAGTTAAAGAGGATAAAATAATAGAATATGTAGCAAAATTTGAACTATAATCAAAATATGATGAATGCATGAAGTTAGAAGCAAAAATAATGGCTTTGAGAAAATAACTTGAAAAATCTAAAGAATAAATAGACAAAGTTTTGAAGATGAAAGGAGGTTAAAAAATTCTTGATGAATTGATAAAATCTCAAAATCCATCAAAAGATAAATATGGTCTTGGTTTTTAAAAAGGAAAAATTCCCATAACCAATAAATCTAGAAATTTATATGATAAATTTAAAGCAAATGGAAAATTAGGAAAAAAGAAAGAAAAAGCTTGCATGAATGCATTCAGAGATACAAAGACAAATAAAAGCACAAGATGTAGAAGAGAGATAAAGGAGAAAATAAAATAAGAAGAATAATGAGCCAATTTTTACAAACTCAAGGAAGATGTAGAAGACAAAGGCAACTGATGTATATTTTTACATAAGGGTGAGAGACTTGAATAAGCTAGAGTTAAGAAGACCTTTGCATCCTACACAAATAAATTCTATGACTAGGTATTCCTCATTTTTCTATGGTTATTGTTATACCTATAATTATTTTGATCATAGGGATAGTGAATATAGAGTTATACCTAAAATGAGAAAAAACTTTGTGAGCATGAATCCATTTTCACCCTTGTTAGATACAAATGTAATATGCTATAACTATAATAATTTTGGTCACATAGCTAAACAATGTAGAATAAACTTTGTAAGACCAAAAATACAAAGTGTAAATAAAATCATGCCTCATAGTGTGAACAAAGGTTCATAAGTCTCTAGAAAAGGGGAAAATTATCCAAACAAGAAACCTAAGGATGTATGGAAAGTGAAAGATCAAAAAGTAGCACAATCTATGATTGCTCAAATTGCACTATGTGTTAAGGAACTTAATTTTTGAGTAATAGAAAGTGGTTGGTCAAAACACATGACTGGTGACAAGAGAAATTTCATCAAACTAAGTAAATGTAAGGAAGGATATCTTAGCTTTGGATATAATACTATAGTAAAGATCTATGGTAAATGAACCTTGAATATAGATGTAAAACTACCTACACATGATGTCCTTTATGTTGAAGGATTGAAGCACAATCTGCTAAGTTTTAACCAAATGTGTGATAATAGATATAATGTCACATTTAATGCATAATTTTGTAAGATAAGGAGATCTAAAATATTAGTTACAAAAGGGAAAATAACTAAAAGCAATATTTGTAATCTAAGTGAAGTGAATGGTATGGCATAAAAGAATGGGTCATGTCAACTTTTATAACCTAGTAAAAGTGATCTCAAATAAGTGTGTTACATATATGCCTAAGATAACCAAATTTGTAAACACTACTTGAAAGGAATGTCAGCAAGGCAAACAAAAAAGGGTTGGATTTTAAATGGAGGAGTATGCAACTATAAAGCCTTTAGAGTTAGTTCATACTTTTCTTTATGGCCATACTAAGATAAGATGATCCAAATGAGAAAGATACTTCATGTTACTAATATATTATTACTCAGGAATGACATGGGTAAATTTTTTGAAGGATAAGTCTAAAGCATTTGAAAGATTCAATATCTTTAGGGACATTGTCAAGAATGAGATTGGACAAAAAACCAAATTATTAATATCTAATAGAGGTGGTGAATTCACCTCAAATGAGTTCATATAATACTATGAGAAGCATGGAATCAAAAGGCATTACTCTATAATAAGGACTCAATAGTAGAATGGAGTTGTTGAAAGAAAGAATAGAATAGTCAAGGAAATTCCTAGAACAACGCTAAAAGAAGCCAAGTTACTTGATGGATATTAGAGAGAAGTAGTACAAACAATAATATA
Organism: Torreya grandis; assembly: GCA_037957365.1. Taxonomy (NCBI): domain Eukaryota; kingdom Viridiplantae; phylum Streptophyta; class Pinopsida; order Cupressales; family Taxaceae; genus Torreya; species Torreya grandis. Next base: position 619,727 of record JARHVA010005946.1, on the reverse strand, counting down.
TATCTTGGATAGATTTCAACTGAGGGTAAATAGTGATAAAACCCCCTATGAACTATGGTATGGAAAACCTACCTCTTTTATGTATTTTAGAGTGTTTGGTATCAAATTCTACATCAAGAGAAAAGAAGATAACTTGGAAAGACTTGAATCAAGATGTGGTGAAGGTATATTTCTTAGTTATTCCACTCAAAGTAAAGCCTACATATATTACAACAAAAAGATAAATAAAACTGTAGAGATTATCAATGTCAAGGTTGAATAAGGTTTGAAACATGTTAAACCTAATAGAGACATATGTGAAGAATATTTAGAGTCTAAAGAGGAAGTAATTAAAGAAGACCCTAAAGAGGTAAATGAAAATCCACCTACAAGATTTATTCAAAAGGATCATCCTATAGAGTATATCATTGGAAATAAAAATGAAGTAGTTTAAACAATGAGGAGAGTTGTAATGAACAAGGTGCAAGTAAGTTTTGTTGTAATATCTGAAATTGAGCCTAATAACTATGTTGAAGCTAGCAAGGATGAGAATTGGCTAAAAGCCATGGAATAAGAATTAAGATAAATTTAAAAGAAAAGAACTCAAGAATTAGTTCTAAGACCTTCAAATAATAATTTAATATGTACAAAGTGGGTCTTTATAAACAAACTCAATGAGGATGGAACTATCATAGGAAATAAAGCTAGATCGGCGTGCAAAGGATATGCACAAGTTGAAGGCATAGATTTTGAGGAAACATTTTATCTAGTAGCTAGATTGGAATCTAGAAGAATGATTTTAGCATTTTATATTTATAATAAATTCAAAGTATATCAAATGGATGTTAAGTATTCTTTATTTAATGGGAACTTAGAAGATGAACTATACATAGAATAACCTAAAGGTTTTCAACTATCATAAGAAGAAGATTATGTTTATAAACTGAAGAAATCTCTGTATGGTCTAAAATAGGAACCTAGAGCATGGTGTTAAAGATTAGACCAGAACCTAAAACAATAAAGATTCAATAAAGGTTGTATAGATAACAATTTGTACTTCAAATAGGTAAGCATATGTTAATTATTTTTGTATATGTAGATTATATTAGTTTTTACAGAAAAAATAACATAATGTGCATAGAATTTGCTTCTCAAATACAAAATGATTTTGAGAGGTCTATACTTGGAGAAATTTCTTTCTTCCTTGGTCTTTAGATAGTAAAAATTGATGAAGGTATATTTATATCTCAAACCAAGTATGTTAAGGAAATTCTCAAAATGCTTGGAATGGAAGACAACAATCTCGTAGGTACTCCCATGATAACTAGTTATAAGATGATAAACAAGGATGAGTCCCTTTATGTAAATAAAAATTTATATAGATCAATTATAGGTATCTTATTATACCTAACTACATCAAGACTAGATATCATGCAAGTAGTGTGCATGGTTGCAATATTTCAATCTACTCCCAAAGAATCACATGTTAATGTAGTGAAAAGAATCTTTAGATACATCAAGAGTATAATTAAATATGGAGTATGGTATCATAAATGTGAATATCTCACTTTGAAAACATATACAAATTTTTATTGGGTAGGAAGTGTGGATGATATAAGCAACACTAGAGGTGGTGCATTTTTCCTTGGAAACAAACTTGTTTCATGGCTGAGCAAAATGCAAGAGTCAGTTACTCTTTCTATAGTATAAGAAGAGTATGTTTTAGTAGTGGAATGTTGTACTCAAGTCTTATGGATGAATTAAACACTAAAAGACATCAAGGTAGAATAGAAATAACCTTTCTATATTCTTTGTGACAACTCAAGTGCTATTAATATATCAAATAATCTGGTGATGTACTCTAGAGTTAAGCACATATAAATCAAGTATCACTTCTTATTAGAAAGGGTTATAGATAAGGAGATCATAATGGAATATGTGACAACACAAGATCAATTTGTATACATATTCATAAAAAATCTTGTCAAGGAACAATTTGAGTATTTGAGGCAAAAATTGGGAGTGGTTTCTCCTACATCACACCACTAGATCTCAGTAACAGAGCATGAGTCTAGGGGGAGGATCAAATAAACTTTGTTAATCCTTGGAAGAAGAGTGAAAAGGAAAGATAGGTATGAATATTTTTTGAAAATTTATAATGATTTGATGGTTTTATATTCTTGGATAAACTCATTTATCTAATAAAGGGGGAGAAAAATTTGGAAAAATAGTGAGGGAGTTGGAGTCCCTTTGCCATTGATGTCAAAGGGGGAGAAAAAGTGTAAATGCTCTCTAAAAAATATTTATGTTTATCAAGGAAGGAGAAAACCATGTATCCAAAGAGTGTTTAGGAAATAATTTTGTTTCCTAAGTGAGAATTTTTTTGATGTGAATAGATTTAACTCACATTCATCATAAGCCAATGCAAGTATAGTCAATGCTAGAGGAGTAGAGCATGCATTACAAGATCAGAGAATTTATTTTTCCTTAAATTACAAAGGGGGAGATTATTAGTAATATGATTTTCATAGATGTCAAAAGGAAGATATTTAGCACTATGGATGTCATTGATTTCAAGCAAGCACAAACATGATTGTTGGAGAGAAAAGCATTTTTTTTAATTATAAAAGATAAAATATTTTCATATAAAGTTGTCATGTTTTTACAGAGACTATTTCCAAATGTTTACATAGAAATTGATAGCAGATCTATTATGGGTTTTTCAAGTACATATCATATATATGGTATGCAGGTTCAGATTAAGTGAAATGAGCTCAAAAATGATTTATATTTTTTCTCAACCATTACTGGGGTTTCTTAGTAAAACCCTATGATTTTTGGTCATGGCATTCAAAAACACTTCTATTTTTATGTTGACTAGATATGGGTAGGACCTAATCACTTAAGTTGTAACTTATGCCTTCCTTGTCATTATGCAACTTGCCCCTTCGACATAGTGATCACTAGCTTAGAGTAGTGATCAAAAACATTAATATTCCTAAGTCCTCATCTTAATATTTGTTCGAGTTTAATCAACAATGAGTGACTAATCACATGATGAATATATAATGATGCATAGAAAATTCAATAAGTTAAATAAATTGATAATGAACACATTGATGACATGTGTCATGATCACAGATCTTGAGTAGTAGAACTATGGTATGGTTTAAAGTAAAATAGTTAATGATCAATACAAAGGTTTCAAGTGTCTCAGTAGAAAAAATTGATAGTAATGTGTAGAAGGTATGTGGCAATGCCAAATGTCATAAGTGAAAGAATTGACAATGTATAGAAGGTATGTGAGGGTGCCAAGTGTTAAAAGCATAAGCATTGACAATAATGTCCAAAAGGCATGTGAGAGTGCCAAGTGTCCTAATCTCAAGAGACTGAGATAAAGATCAATGGTTGGAATTTAATTTTGAAACATTAAAGTTTGAAACCTTGCAAGGATCTAATGGAGTGTGTGAGCTTATCAGATCCTAATAATGATTAAATTTTAAAGTTGATTAAATTTAATGATGATCATCAGATCATGGAATGAAAATTAAGATCAATGACTAGTATTTAAATAATTTTTCATCTCAATGGTCAAGTAATGACACACATAGGTAGGCTAAATTTTATGACATAAAGAATGATATATATCACTGTGATCGATAAAAATTATGTAATATGACATGTGCATCAAAACTAGAGCATGATATATGCTACATATAGTAAAAGATAGAGAATCATGGTGGTGGTGTGTGACTTCAAGAAGTAGGACACTTTTCATTAATTAAAGATGAACTGAGTCAAAAAATGGAGCATGATATGTTAATGACCAAGTGCGAACATAGAGAATATGTGAGACCTAGATATATCACACACACACACACACACACACACACACACACACACATATATATATATATATATATATATATATATATATATATATGTATGTATGTATGCATGTATATATGTATATATGCATATATATATATATATGTATATATGTATATATATATATATGTATATATATATATATATATATACATATATGTATGTATATATATGTATATATATATACATATATGTATGTATATATATACATATATACATACATATATATATATGTATATATATGTATATATACATATATACATATATATATATATATATGTATATATATGTATATATACATATATACATATATACACATGTATATATATATACATATATACATATATAAATGCATATATATATATATACATATATATATACATATATACATATATATATACATATATGCATATATATATATATATACATATATACATATATACATACATACATACATACACACACACACACACACACACACACACACACACACACACACACACATATATACATATATACACACACACACACATATATAAATATATATATATATATATATATATATATATATATATATATATCATCTAAAATACACACTAAGGGTTAAATTGAGAGGGAAAGAGGTAGAGAGAAATAGAGAGAAGTGTAGAGTATGAGTAGTTACAACATAGCCCTGTAACATAGAAATAGATTCCTTTTTGAATCAATTTTTATAATAAGGAGTTGTATCTCCATTATAGATATGATAGGTAGGTGCCATCAAAAGAGCTAAGTTGGTACTCAGTTAGGGAGTAGGTTCTTCCTTAGAGTAGGTTCTCTTAAATCATGGGATTAATGTCTCATTAGGTTCAGTGCCCTTAAATATTGTAATGATCAAGGTTTTTATTATGAGGCTGGATTAGAACAATAGATTCTAGCATCTATTCTCATTATGGTTTTTACCATATTTGGTTTTCCACATACATATAGTTTTATGTCTATTTGTGTGTGTGAGTGTGATCTTTGCATATACTTTTTAATTTTCATTAATAATATTAAAGGAATAATTTTAATCAATCTACTAACTCATTCCCCTCTTAGTAGGTAGGTGTACTCCAATAGATACGTCACACCAAGATCTTTGGATTGTTCTTGATGTTAATGGATATTCATTAGGAATACTTAACATTTATGCTCTAAATGATGGCTCTAAAAAATGAATTGTGGTTATAATTGGAAAATAACTTACCCATTTCCATGTGTCTTATGTGTGGAGATGTTAATATGATGGAATATCCTAACTAAAATGTTGGAGACTTTATAATGAGATGATGCATGGGAGAATGTGAGGCTTGGTATTATTTTTAAATCAGTGGGCCCTCATTGAACCTATTTTATGGTAGTGTTCAATAACCATCATGCCCTAGCTTATGTGGTTCAAATATTATGGTGGATCCAATAGGGTCCTTAAATAATTAAACTATTATATGTATCTAAAGAAAAACATTTTATCTTTTGTGATTACTAATAGATGGCATATTTATGTACATATTGAACACATTCTATAAGACCACTCTATGATCACTTGTATGGTAAAATTGATAAAAATATAGTTAAAGGTGAAACATAATAAATTTATCCTTAATACCTCCCTCATATTCCATAAGTGCACCATCTACCTCATTTCTTATTTTTTAAATATGTACTTGAGCCATTTTTTGCTATTAGTTGGTTAAAGTGGTGTATTATGTATACACAATATTGTTAAAAAATGATCATTTACTAACCCTTTATCTATTGTAATAACCTTTTGAGTTTTTATCTACCAAATTTTATGCCTTAAAGGGTTTACTAGAAAAGGGGTGGGTATAATATTGGTGCTTTGAAAGATTGTTGGTTAAATCTATCATAACTAAACCCATTACAAATACCACTTATCTACCTCCATAATAAAAGAAAACCCATTTATCCAAATCTATAATAATTTATCCTTTTAAATAGTCCCTAACTAAGAAAACACCCATTTTTCATACTAATTCATCATGGTCGACTCTGTTTCAAAAATTATGACATATTTTATAGAACTACATCACCCTAGGTGACCTACTATGAGTCATAATGGTAAATATTTTGTTAACATGGTTATGTGGGTTGAACTTCTCAAAAAAAAATATTAAAGTGTTAGTAATTATTATCTAATATAAATATGACCTTCATATAAATCCAATAGAGAGTAAAATTCATTTTCATATTATTATATCTTATAATTCTTCTACATCTATATTTGAAGGAGCCACTACTTAGGGTTTGACTTAGAGGAAAAATAACTTATATTGTGGGAAGTTTTGGATGTAAATTAAGAGTCTTTTAGCCTATATATTAGTTATAAAAAAATATCATTATCAATCCATGCCAATATCTTTCAAAACACAATTACCCAAGGAGGAAATTGAGACTCGATACGTTCACTAAAAGGTAAGTATCTCTATTGTTCTATTTCATTTGATAGATAGATATCTCACAATGTAATAGGTTTTGAATGTATAAATCCTTGATTATATTACTTCTATACTCAAACTTATTATAAATATATGGTTTTATTTTATTTCCATTTTCTATTTTAGGTGATCTAGGTCCCCAGTTTCTAACCAAGATCCCTTGATTATTTTTTATTTTAAACCATCCCCATTTGTGGTATAAGCTTTGATAACACTAAACTAATTTTATTTCATGTATTAAGACTTTTATAGGGTTATCAAATGGTATTATTTTAATTGATACTTTAAAACAATTTCTTTTAGTGTTGTGTGATAAGTGATCCCTCAGTTAGGTTTAGTAGATCCAATTTGATCATGCTCCTAATATATAAAGTATTACAATAGATGTTAGTTGATTACCTTATCTGATCTTAGATTTAATAATACAAGATGTATATATAAATTAATTTATTTCATAATTTTTTGTGGAATTTACATGCATCTAACCCTTGAATTTTAAATTTTTCATTCATATTTAACTAGGTTACACTGGTCAACGTAGTCTTATTTTCTATGTGCAATTTATAGATCTATACTCAACATAGTCATGATGGTCAACCAATTTTATTCCCTATCTTCATGTTTTCAATCATAATAAATGAGGTCATAATGGCCAACCCCATTCATTTTATGTTACCTTTAGTTTTCAACTAGGTCATGTTGGTCGACCTTATTCATTTTTTGTAACTTTCAATTTTCAACTAGGTTGTGCTAGTCCACCTTGTTTCTTTCTACAATTTTCAATTTTTAACTAGGTCCTGCTAGTTTAACCTATTTATTTATACATTTTCAACTCTCATACTAAAAAACTAAGTTGACCTAGTCAACCTTGTTCATGTTCCTTATAACTAACTTAGTACTTAAAATTTGTTAATTTTATAAGTTTACTATTCTTATTCTAGTAAAATTACTTAATAATTTAGATTCCCATTATGTTATTTATAGTTTATCCAATTCCATTAAAGCTATATCACACATTCAACTAAGTTGATCTATCTATCTTAAATCTTCATCAACTTGTTCTTCCAATAAACTAAGATGACCTAGATAACCTTGTTTGTTTTTGGCATATTTTGTTAGTGTAAGTTTTTATTCCATTTAATGGTTTTTAAATACACATGTTATTTACTTTCTTAAGTGTTATTTTAGGTCACTGGGGAAGATAATACCATATTTATTAGGATGTCAGGACATTTTTATCTTCTACCTATATATGTACATTTCTTAAATCTATTTTGGCTAATGAAGATATTTGATTTCTCATCTTTGATTTAACTTCTACAACATGTATCTCTTCTATAAAATTTATTTTTACATATTACAAAGATTTTTTCTTTGTATCTACTTAGACATGGATCCTTGATTGTAACCTAAGCTAACATGGTATTAGATCATGGTTTCTGGTATCTTAATGCCAAATCTCCTATTGTGAAATCTTGAGTTTTAGCTTGTATGTCACATATCTACTAATCATTTCCCTAGAACATTGAAGATTCACATTTTCTTAGATTTTGTGCTTCTTTTTGGGTCCTTAAATAGTTTAAATTTAGAAAAGAACAAGGGAAATGATGTGTCTTTATAGTCATATTTCATCCAATATATTCTCATAGAAAATAGATTGCACCATTAGCTTCACGAGGTGCCAAAACCATAGGGTTAGATATATACATGATCTAGTTTCATCATAGTACATTTAATCTTATTTAGAGGATTTGGAGGCATTTTATTGGATTCCATAAAAATTCATACTACCAAGTCTCCTAAGGAGAAACCATTTATAGTTTTTTTTGATTTCTTAAGAAATATAGTGCATGTTTTATGGATTTTATAGAGAAGTGGTAGATTCTATATTCTCTTACAAAGTGGAGTTTTTACCTTTTCATTCACCAAAAAAACTCTCAATTATCCCCTAAACCTACTAACATTACTCACATTCAATCCAACTACTCGATGAACCTCTCTTTCCACCTATGAAATTTTCTCTAATCTTGACACATACTAGAGTTATTAACATTATTAGCCCCTATTAGAACCTTAGCTCATCTTAACACTAGACACAAACTACCATAGTTCAAACACATGATAAAAACAATCAAAACTCTAAAAATTTCTAATGTATTAAATTTTCATAACACCCCTAACTTTGATGCATCTACTTTTGGGTTAACTACTATTGATGCCCTGCATCCTAAACCCTTGATGCTAATGCTAGTGATTCTGATGAGTTACACCCAACCTATAAAATTTGATGATTATATTTGAGTCACCTGATCTATACACCTATCTATAATTACCCTAATTTTGATTCCCTACATTTCATTTGACTAATTCTATTGACCTACATATCGATGTATCAAATATGATGACTAGAAGGGTCCTTGATATTGAAGTGTGTATCTTCAACATGTAAATATGACATTAATTTATAACATGATAGCCACACAAACATCACACTCATAATATATATTATCACTTTGTTTTATGGAATTTTATACCTTGGTCACAACCAACCTAACAGGACATAAAATTTTCTTAAAAATTTGAGTTAAACTTTTTCACACCCAAAAATTTATTCAAAGTGGATATTTATTTTGTAAGAAATGACTTCAAACTCACATAATTTTCACCCATAAACTTTTTTTAAGGTGATGTGTCTTTATAAATTTCATTTTTTTCAATATCTACACATTGGTTCTATTATTGAGTTTTTTTAAAATTATACTACTATAGTTTTAATGGGTTGTATATCCTTGTATTTGTATCACTAATCAGTTCATTGCCTACCTACTTATTGTAATGGATCATAACCAAGTTATCCTTATAACTTCAACTATCTCTAGTGGAAATTAAAAATATAAATCCTCTTGAGGAGAAAATGCTTATACCAAATCACTATGGGTAAGTAAACAAAAATGACGCCTGATGTAGAGAAGGTGAAGTGGCTTAATAGAAGTAATGAATCCTTTGGTCTATTGTGCTTATCTATCTCCATTTGATGATTTTTATATTGAATTGACTTATAATTAAGACAATATTATTCAAATGGGTATGCTAAAGTCATCTAAATCACATGCCTTATTTTTTAATCATGACAAATAAAAGGATTATAATAGTAAAGATAATAAACAAAATAAGAATGACTCAAAGAAAAGAAAGGGTCATAACTTTGATGTTAAGTCTAAAGCATTAATTGAGTCATCCTCTTCAGGTAGGAAACCCAAGAAAGAAAGATTCACATGTGCCTACTTTAATAAAATTATGTGTGATGAAACCAAATTTGTGAAGAAAAAATTAACAAGTGATAAAGATGATTAAGAATCAAAATACCAGTGTCTCTAATTTAGCCAATCAGAGTTCATCAACACATGAGTATTATAAGAATGCAAATAGTATTAAGGGAAAAGGTAATCAAAAATCACTTGTTTAAATTGAATCCCAATATTACATATGGGTAATTGACTATGGTACCTCACAAGACATAGATTCATCATATGATGTTTTTTCATCCTTGGAGCCTTATTCTATGCCTTCTATTTTGTTGGGTGATGATAATTCCATATAATTTAGTGGGAGAGGATATATTAAAGCTAATTTTGGGACATTTTAATATGATATATGTGTTCCTTAATTATCCACCAATATCCTATCTATTTATTAGATCACTCACATTAGTTCATGTAAGAGAACTAAGTTCACACCTAATTATGTGGTTATTACAGAAGTGCAAAGTGAACTTATAATTTCATTTGGGAAATCAAATCACCTATCCCAATTTTACACTTTCTCACATTTTTCTCCTTATCAACCTTCTAATACACTACTCACTCGTACAAATGAGGTGAGCAAATTATGGCATGAGTGATTTGACCATCTTAATTCTCGCTACATGGAAAAAGTCACTCATAATGACATAGTTTTAAGGATACATGTGTTCATTTTTTTAAAGCATTTTCCAGTGATACATACTTAGTAAGCATACTGAACATAAGTATGACAAATAAAAATCATGGAGAGCTACACAAATATGGAGCTAGTTCATAGGGCATTTTGATCCATTTCCATCCCCTTCATTCAACATAACTAAATGCATGCTTACTTTCAATGATGACTTTTTGAGGTATACTTGGGTGTAATTTATTAATAATAAATATGATGTATTTGATCATTTTTAGGATTTGAAGGTATTTTATAAAAATATTCATGTAAATCCATCAAAACTTTACATACAAACAAAGGTGATGATTATGTGAATAATCATTTTGATAAATTATACACTTTAGAGGGAATTAAACTGTAACATATAGTTCCATATATTAATAAATATAATGGTGTTATAGTATATAGGAATAGTTCCTTGAATGAGATGGCCAAATTTATTTTACATTGAAAATATTTTGTACATAATTTTTGGGATGAGGACATAAATTGTGCTTGTTATATTTATAAATTAGTTACTTATAAAAAACTAAAGGGAATCACTCCTTTTAAAAATTAAAGAAATCAAAAACCCATATTTAACTACTTATGAGTGGTTAGATATCCTACTATAGCACAAATTCCTAAGAATAAATGTAAGGCAATGGAGCCTTAGAGTCATACATGCATATTTATGGATATCCTGAGGGTGTTAAGGGATACTATCTTCTACATCCCACCACTCATGAGGTGTCCATTAATAAAAGTGTTCATATTGAAGAGGGTCTTTTAGACCCCATATTTGACACTTTTCCCTCTTCCTTGGACTCAATGGTATTTGATTACAATTATGTTGATTCAAATCCACCTAAGAAGCTTCTTGATGATTCAAATTCTTCTTCTATTTTTGATGATGAGAGTAGTAATGGGGACTCGCCTCCTTATTTTCCTAGAATATATTCAGAGTGTAGGAATATCCTCCTAAATATCCAACATATAGTCCAATTAAACTAGATAGACATTTTAAATTGATGACCATTGTGATGGATGTCCATCAAACACTATGTGAACATGTTCATAATTCTATAATGTCCCACATGTATTAATTGCATCTAGTTTAGATACAAAATTATTTTTTGAGGCATCATGAAATATTGATTGGGATATTTCTATATAATAAGAGTATGGTTACTTGATAAGGAATAAAAATTGGGATTTAGTCCCTATTCTTAAGAGAAGAAAACTCATTTGATTTAGATGGATATATCCAAACAAATTACAATAGATGGGTATGTAGACAAGTTCAAAACATGTTTGGTAGTAAAAGGTTGTTATCAGGTACCAATAATTTATTATACCAAGATGTTTATCCCAATTTACAAAATGAACTCAATCTGACTCACTCTTTCTATTAATGCACCACATCCTTGGGATGTTCATTATATGGATGCAAAGAGAGATTTTATTCATAGTGACCTCAAACAGGAAATATAAATGTAGCAACCAAAAGTATTTTTGGAATATTATTACTTAGTTTGTAAACTTTGGAAATCTATCTATGGCCTCAAAAAATATCCTTGAGATTGGTATGCCAAGATGGACTTTTTAATTCTTTTGGTTGGGTTCACTAGATGTCATTCTAATATGAATGTCTACATTTTATGCAAGGATGATTCACTATTGATTCTAGTTCTTTATGTGGATGGCTTATTGATCATAAGGAGTTATTTATCCACCATTCATTAGTGAAAACTACTATGTCTGACATGTTATAAATGATTGACTTGGGCTTGTTGCATTACTTCCTCAATATTTATATTTATCAATATGACTACTAGATAACTATTGAAAAATTTAAATGAAGACACTCCATTTTTATTACTTCTATGTAAAATTTAAGAATGGAATGACTTATCACAATTACACATAATTTAGCTAAAAATATTCTATTTGTCTAATATACATGTTTGAATTCACCTTGAGGCATATCTAGGTGGGAAAATTCACTATATTAGATCTATTTAATTATCCACTCTGGTCAAATTTTCTATTCAAATACTCTATTCTAGTCAATTGAATAATACCTTCTTCTCTAATTAATTAATTATATTAATTCCCCCTCTCAAATTCATTCTACTAATTATAGTTTTATTTAAAATAGAATTATTATGTTCTTACAATTAATCAATTCCTCCTATACCTTAAAGTGGGAATCTTCATACAAAGAAAGGATCTTGAGACATTGTGTTATATGATTTTTTGAGCTAATTAAATTGATAAATGAATTAATATACAATATTATTATCCACCCTTAATATTAGAAACAAGATGAAAGGCTCATAATGAATCTTGTGAGATATTTTAGGAAGTATTCTCAACCCTTCATCTTAAAAATCCCACATTGGTTATCGATGTGCTTTCTTGGGAATGATTCTCCATCCTTAATTTTGGAAACAAGATGAACGACCCCTAATGAATCTCAAAAAGATATTATGAGGAGAATTATCCACTTTTCATCTTCGAAACAAGATAAATAGATTATATTAATTATCATTTGATATTTTCAAAAATATTATCTTGTACCCTTAATCTTGATTGAAATGATAGACTCACATCAGTGATCCATGTGTTAATCAATGTGTACATTTGAGAACTCATTTGAAATAGTTTATCTTTATTTCAAGATGAAGGGTCCTCACTAATACAAGTTCATTATAAATATACCTTTTTGCATTTTAATTCAACATGTTCAAGAGTTATAGTGAATCCCTAGAATTTTATCGAGCTAACTTATTCATAAACCTGATACGTACGATCAATTTGACATGGTCCATAGTTTCAATAGAGATGTCTCAATATAATTGGAATTTCTAAAGACCATTTAAACATAAATTTAAGCCAAATACCAACAAATATGATTTACAAGAAGATTTGCATTATGTTTTTTTGAATCTTTTGAATCTTTATCTTATTCTTTGTTTTCTCATGAGGTTTTAGGTGGAAGTTATCAAGTTTTGTGATTGATTTGATTTTTATCTACAACTTAAATAAAATATTTATAATTTTCATTCTAATGATATATATATATATATATATATATATATATATATATATATATATATATCACAACCAATGGGACTATGAATTGGGAATATTTTTGGGGATATTTTATGTATTTGCTCTCCCCTTTGGGTGACTCAAAAATAAATATTTTATTTGTTTTAAATCTCAAATATTTGTCTATTATGCTCTTCACTCACCCTAGTGGGAGTTATGAAAAGTGGAATGAAGATAACTTCATTTTATTTTGGATTATATATTGGGATTTTATATCCTCCTCACAAGTTACCTATACATGTATTGACTTAGGGTTTCATCTCCCAGCATCATACTAACCCCAATTATTTGATGAGGTATATTAATTGATCATGTTATTTAATTGAAAAATAGTTAAACAATTAACCTAAAAAGTAAAATAAATCATTAGACCATTAATGTGATTGACATCTCACTTCACTAAGAAATTAATGGATGAAGTGGTTGTGGAAGGGACATAACCTTCTTATAACAAGCTAGATGACTTGACATACAATAAAAGAATAATTCTAAAGTGCCCACATAATCCAAGGTATATCAGGACCATAAAGAAATCCCTCAAAAACATTAGTTTAAGACTCCTTTTCCATGACACATTCATTAATTTAGAGGTGTATATGTTAACATCCCCCAAATATATATTCTATATATGAACCTTTTGAAAGAAGGGGGTGTAAAAACCCTAATAATAACTATAATAAGTACTTTAAAGAATATTAAATTTTATCATATCTCAAGGAAAGTATATCAAAATACTTGATGAATGTGGAGTAATCCTATCACTCACTAAAATAGGGTCGATATATTGTGTATTAACTTTACTGATTGTGGTGTCAAAAAATTGTCTAATTTTTCATACACATACACAAAATGATGTTATTGTTTATGTGTTCTTAATCCAACTTATTTAGAACTTATGAATTTCATAACTCCTTTATGTGAAATTATATTATTAATTTGTCCACATTTTGATTCCAAATTGGTCATTTATACCACTTGTGTCCAAATTATATCTCAAACCACACATCTCTTACTTGAAATCATACTGTTACTCTTTTTGTGTGAGTTTAAACCTATTCTAATCTTATTCATAAGAAATTATTCCTAAGGTCATTTATAATCAATAATATATTCCATTATTTTTGAATAAACTTTTTTCAAATAAAAAATATTTATTTTTTCATTTCTAATTCGTATCTGATTTCTATCTAGGTCTATTCCATGTTTAAGTCTAATTCAGTCAATTCTATTCAAAATTAACTATTCATAGTCAAGCTATTATGAAGTTAAATTTTTTTGAGTCGAATGTTCATTTATATTTTTATAACCAAGTTTATATATATATATATATATATATATATAACTTCATATCCTTATCTTTATATTCAATCTTCTACACCTACAGTGAGGAATAAAAAAATCATGCCATCCATTGTATCTCTTGTTTGAATCCAATTCTAATACAATCTTTCCCCTTACATGCATCCTTACTTGGGGACATCTTTAAATAAATATTTTATCACTTTTTTAATTCATTCAATGGAATCCATTTAAAATTTTTGATAGAAATTACTTATATGATTCTGGTCATGATAGTAAAAGGGCACCCATTTTGATACTTTATTCCAAACTCATTGAAATTATAAATTAAAACATTCATGTCAAAAGCCAAATTTATTTAATAAACCTAAATAAGCCATATTTTACCAATTGGTCATAACCAACATGATTGTGTATCCACATACTAAGCCTTTTTGTGAAAATTAATCAAAGTCTAAGTGGTACCTAAAATAATAATATTGTGGGTCTCATAAGATTGAAGGCCATTCACTTAAGCAATGTAGTGGGTTCATGATTTGTGTCCAAGGATTGATTTACCATGGAGATATCATGATTAAGACCCAAAAACCATGTCAAATGTCAAAAACATTTTATGAATCATTAGAACACATATTTTACCAACTACCTACAATAAACATGCTTATGTATCCACATACTAATAATTATGGTAAAAATGATCCCAAAACTAAGTGGTACCAAAAATAAGAATATTTTGAGTATAATAGGACTTAAGGCCATTCACTTAACCCATGTGGTGGGTTCAATATTTTTTCTAAGGTTTTATTGGACATGGATATATCATGATTAAGTCACAACAATCCTATCAAGAATCAATCCCTAGACCATCTATAATCCAATATACAATAGACTCATTAATTCATATTAGAAAAAACTAACTCATAATGTATCTCTTATTAATACATACTTATACCTCCTTTTCACTAAATATCTAATTACACCCCAGTGTAAGCATCACTTACTTAGGATATGTAAAGATCATTTTCCCAATAATAATCATACCAGTCCACTTATAAGTCTAGATCAAAATAAATCACCTATTTATGACATTATAATTAAATCACCCATATTTTATGAGTCATCATTTGACCATCCTCCTATATTTGATGATCATTCCTTTGATGAACCTCTCTATGATAATTCACATGTCTTTGATGAACCCCTCTTCAATGAGCCCAAATATTAACAACCCATTATTGATCCATAGTCTATTTTTTCCCATCATCTAAATTCCTTAATTTCCAAAAAAAATCATATAAAAGACTCCATTTATAAGCACACATTGAAAAAGGTACTTGTGGGAAATACAATTCAACATTACCTCTTTGTGGCTAAATCTAAAGCAAAATCATCTTTCTTATCAAAACTAAATTCAAAGTTAACATCACAATTAGGATTAACATCTACATCAAAGTTGGGTTCTATTTTAGAACCAATATCAGAATTGAGTTCCATTCCAGAACCACTATAAAATTTAGCATCAAAAAAAGAATCAATGACAGTCTCAACATCAGGTTAAAATTCTCTTGAGTCGGAATCAACATTAGAATCTAAATATATTAATGGATATTATAGTTATTGAATTCTATCATATTCAATTGATTTTAAATCAAATTCAGAATTAACATACCTTAGTAGATTTTACAACATTAGCTACACACTTCTTGAAGATCAGATTAAATATATTTGTGATCTTTCCATAATTTTTTATGATGCTTCCTTTGACATCAACACAATTTATCCTAGTAACTTATCTGAGGATTGTGACACATTTTTCAACTCCATTGACATTATATATACCTTTATCATTAATAATTCTTTCCATTATATTGATATTCCACCTCCCACAAACATTTATTGGGACCAACATAATCTCACATTATTGAACTTATTTCATGGTGACATTTTAGTGGTAGAATCTCTTTTGAGCTAAGATAATATTTATGGAGAATAACAGTCTCCTAGTGAAACCTTATTTGAAGCACTAGGGGACAATCAAAGTCTAAACTTAGCATCTTCTAGAAAATTTATTTGAGGTGCTAGATGATAAGAGGGATAAAAACTTAGAGTCTTTTAATGAAACCTTGCTTAAGGAACTAAAGGAAAATTAAAATATGTTATCATCATCCTTAAGCGAAACCTTATTCAAGGTGCTATTAGATAATCTAAATTATAACAATCAAGAATACATTTTTTATGAAAACCTCTTTGAGGTACCAATAGATGAGCCAATTAGTTCCTCATTTTTTGATGAAGATATTATTAAAGCTAATATCAGTGCCACCATAGCCAAAATCAATTTGAATCTAAAATAAAAAACATTTTGTGTGATTTAAAGTCCCAATTTTCATTTATCCCCTAGCCATTATACATTGTATTATGATCCTATTATTCATTAAAGACCCATATTCTATTATTCAATCATATCATTTATCCAATGCTTATCTATCTGTAAACTCCTTGGCAACACTCTTTTTACAATAGATTACGAATGCACCTTGTTTATAAGTTTTGAGGAAGCAAAATTAATGGCCAACAAATATCATAATAACATCAGTACAATCTAAATCATCAACATAATTCTCACAGAGAAGTTATTCAAAACTGGTATGGGTTAGAGATCAAACATTCAATATTATGCAGATCATAATCCTCCATTGAGTTGATATTCTAAAAATATAAAAAATCAAAATCAAATCAAAAGATAAAGATAAATAATTTTTCCAATTGTGAAAACCATGCTTGTGGCTCTTTGGGCAAGTACCATGATTAAAAATAGGTTTCAAGCATTATGCATAAATAATTTGTTGTCGACAAGTACCTTAACACTTGGGGTCATCATTTTTTATATTAAAATCTATTCCATTCTCATCATATTGAACATTTTACCTTGTATTGAACCATATTTAAATTCATCCTACCCTAGTCCACTTTTCCTTCCCATCTTGGCCTTAATAATAAATTGGAATTTATTTTGATCCCTATTTTGGAAAATCTCTTGGCATATCCTCTTAGTGACACTTTAATGACTAGACCTTTTAGTTCCCATGTGACATGGTCCTTGGATATTCCTTATCCACTTATCATCCATTATTATCCAATATGACCATTTCATTCCTATACTTTTCTATTCAAAATACTCTTGTTCATATCCTATTCCAAAATCCCTAAATAGTTCAAATATTCTAAAAATCCTAAAAATTTCAAATATACAAAATCCCTAAAAAACCACATATTTCCTTATGTTGAAAACCCTAAAAAGTTGTAAGACAATATTTTTTTTCCAATTTTTACCCATTTCTAATGTTGTAAAATTAATTAGTTTTTATCCTTTTACTCATCTTGGATTTCATTTTCTTGTATTTATGTCGCATGATGTGAAGTACCTCAATAGTGATTTTCATCCCCTTGTGAGAATGGTATTTCAAAAAGTGGGACAAAATTTCCACTCTTGTTCCATTTTATAAGTTAGTTCCATGATATTTCCATTTTTCAACTTAATTCCACTTTCCATTTTGATATTTTGATATTCTCACCATTTTACAAGCTAAACCATTCTATCTCTAATTATTCATGATCTTATTCCTAATCATACTTTTCATTTTATATGCTCAATTTTTAATTAAACTACAATAGATTGAGGTCTAATTGGACTATTTAGGAAGCGCTTAGGTTTTGAGGATATCTCATCCATCCATTGTCTCATGCTCTCAATGTTTTTTAAACATATCTCATGGCATTTTGGAAATCTTGTTCCTTATACATTCTCACTATTTTGTGAGTTCATATTGTTATTTTTTTCTATAATCTATTTTCTTAAATTGTCATAACTTTTATTCAATCTCAAATCCTTGGGAGAAATACATTTATCCTGAAGTCCATGTTGGGTCTGTTGTCAATGGGACTATGTATGAAACATCCAATTTCATACAACATTTGAAGTTAGCTCGGCCACCCCTTCCATTTTATTCTATTCCCCCTGGTCATGATCATTTTATCGTACACTTGGTCTCAAATAGTAGCATCCTATTATCACACACACTAACTTTCAAATTGAATATTTACTTTATTTTTCTTGTGTGTTTGTGTGTTAATTGTTTATTTTCTTATTAATATGTTATTTGATATTTGGATGCCTTAATTTAATACATTATATTTTCCACTTAAGTCTTGATTATTCATATCATGATTTTGAGTTGTGAATAATTGTATCTGAATTAGAATTGAATTAAGTGCATTATGTTTTACATTTAAAGCTTGATTTTACATAACCTATTTTAAGTGGTATACAATTACATTTTGAATTCAAACTATTATGTATTTTGATAAATGAATATATCATGATCATTCCTATATTATGATGTGTATTATCATTTAAAATATAAGAAATCAAGATTTATAATGGTTACCATTTAAAGACAATAATAAAATACATATTTAACTATTTAATCATTATGTTCCTAATGATCTGTTCAATCTATTCATGTTTTTCAATCTATTCCTAATCAAGCTCATCAATATGTTCATATTATTAGATACATTTTCATACATATTCCGAATATTATATGCATTTTCATACATATTCCTAATCTTAGATGCAACCCTCTATTATTTCATCATTTTGAGGGTTCACTTGGCCAAAAATTTTGTTAAATTTCCCCTTGATGGGGCATTTAGGGCTTACCAAGCATTTCTTTGGGACATATTTGAACCGATTTCCTAGTATTTTTAGAAAAAAAATATCAAAACTAACATAAATTAATTTTTATTCTACAATCATTTTTATGAATTTATATTCTTTGAAAATTCATCAATTCATCTACATCTTGCAATGCCTTCTCAAATGGGGACAAATGTAGACATACTATTTTTATCACTTCTATGTCAAATTAAAAAATGGAATGACTTACCACAATTACACATAATTTGGCCCAAAATATTCTATTCATCTAATATACATGTTCAAATTCACCTTGAAGCATATATTGGGGGATAATTCACCAAATTAGATCTATTTAATTATACACTCTAATCAAATTCTATATTCAATTACTTTGTTCTTGTCAATTCAATAATCCCTTCTTCTCTAATCAATTACTTCTATTAATTTGCCCTCTCAAAATCATGATTCGAATTATAGTTTTATTTTAAATAGAATTATTAATATCTTAAAATTAATTATTTCCTATTTTTGCCTCTAAGTGGGTATCTTCATACAAATAAAGGATCTTGAGATCTCATGGATTATGCTTTTGTGAGATAAATATATTGATAAGTGAATTAATGTACAAGATTATTCTCCACATTTCATCTTCAAAAAGAGAGGAAGGGCCTCCAATGAATATTTTGAGATATTTTATGAATTATTCTCAACCCATGGATCTTGGAAACAAGATGAAGGGCCCACATTGGTTATACATATGATTTTTTGGGAATGATTCTCCACCTTTCATCTTGGGAAAAAAGATGAATGGACCACAATGACTCTAACAAGTATATTATGGGGAGAATTATCCACCATTCATCTTGGAAACAAGATGAAGTGATACATTAATTATCATTTGATATTTTCAAAGATCATCCTCCACCCTTCATTTTGATTAAGATGAAGGGG
The DNA here is from genome assembly GCA_037957365.1 of Torreya grandis. Lineage (NCBI taxonomy): Eukaryota > Viridiplantae > Streptophyta > Pinopsida > Cupressales > Taxaceae > Torreya > Torreya grandis. The sequence goes on along the minus strand of JARHVA010005946.1, from coordinate 599,360 downwards.
CCACATCATTGATCAATGTGCACATTTGAGGACTCATTTTCAACCATTCATCTTGATTTCAAGATGAAGGGTCCCCATTGATCTAGTCTTATTATTAATAGAACCATTTGCATTACCACTCAATATATTCAAAACTTATAGTGAATCCATAGCATTTTATCAAGCTAACTTATTCATCAAATCCCTACTTGTAATCAATTTGACATGGTACATAACCTCAATGAATATGTATTAATATAATTGGCATTGATGAAGACAATTTAAAGCTATATCCAAGCCAAATACCAAAAAATATGAGTTTCAATAAAGGTTCACATTATGTTTGTTTGAATATTTAACATTGTTGTCTTATTATTTGTTTACTCATGAGGTCTTCAGTGGAAGTTATCAAGTTTGTGATTGATTTAACTGTTATTTACAAATTACTAAAAATATTGATGATTTTCATTCTAATGATACATTAAGTATGATTTGGGTTTGATTGTATGGTTTAACATGGTTTATTTTAAGATACACCAAATATATTTTTATTTTATGTGAAGTTTGAGGTTGATTGTCCTTCTCGTTTGGTTGATGCTACCTCATATTGATAACTTGTTGGTAGTCTCATTTATCTTATTTACACTAAACCTAACATTTCATATGTAGTGGTTTTGATATTTATACTTATGTAGGAACCATATAAGTCACACTAAAAAGCAATTAAATATATTATCCTCTACATTTAAGGTACTCATTGTTTTGGGATTAATTATCAAGTAGACATTGATGGTCATCTGATTCAGTATATAGATTCAAATTGGGTTGGTGATATTTAAATCATAAGTCTAATTTAGGATATAATTTATCCATTAGTTAAAGATAATTAGTTAGTCAAGTAAGAAGCAAAATGTTATTTATTTATATTCTATAGAGGCAAAATACAAAAGAGTTGTTAATGCTACAACTAAGGCTATTTGGCTTTAGGGGATTGTCACTGAGTTTGATATCTAGTTTTGAAGACCTACAATCATATTTTGTGATAAAAAAAGAACAATCTATATTTATAGGAATTTGGTTCTCCATTAAAGACCAATAATAACAATCTTCACATGAATTTAATTTAAGATATTATTCTTGAGCAAGTCATTAATCTTTGATACATATTGAATACCAAACAAATCATTGATATATTCACCAAACCTTTCATCAAAAACAAGTATCTTTATTTACAGGATCTTCTTGGGGTTAATTTATCTTTGTATTCCTCCTCTGGATGGATTTTATATGTATTTGGTTATGTCATCAAGACTTGTTATCAGGATCCAATTTTATCACCCATATAATCTACACATAAGGGGGGTATTAGTGTTGGTTTTTATTTTATTTAATGGTTTTTACCTACACATGTTTTTAGCATGCTTAGGTGTTATTTTATGTCATTAAGAAAGATAGTCCCAAATTCATGAGGATGTGAGGGCATATCTATCTTCCACATATATATTTACCATTATTGAAGTTATTTTAGCTAATTAAGCATTTTAATTTATCATGTTTGATTTCACTTCTATAGAAGTGTCTTTTATAGATAATTTGTTTTTTCATATTATATATATTTATGATTCATGTCTACTCAAAAATTATCCTTGATTGTGGCCTACTCTAAAATATTTTTTACAATAAACTATGTCAACCAATGCTAACCTTATTATTTTATATTTGTTCAACTAGATCAGCCTAGCCAACCTTGTTTTACATGTTTTATTTTCATCATAAGTGAGGTAATTCACTTTCATTTCATATTAATTAATTTTAATTTTTAATTTTAAAAGAGTTGGATACCTATTTATTTACTTTTAGAAATTAATTTTTTTTTTGCCACATGATTTTCTCCTTTATTTTCAATTTGTCTTGATTTCCTTAGAAAATATGTATCAACAATTTTAAAACTACTTATAAACCCTTAACTTATGTTGTGTCTATGGATATGTGTTGCTTATTTTTGACTTACATACCTCTTATATTATCTTTTCACATTTATTTGTGTTCTTAGTAAGGTCAGCCTATATAATAACCATGGATAAGTAGAGTATATATAGGAGGTAGTAGTTATTATTTGATCATCATTATGAATCATAATCTTATTGATTTATTATGTAGGCTTCCCTATCAAAGTGGATTAGATATATTTATCAAGAATTTTACTAATATACAAATTATTTTTGTGGATCTACATATTATTTTCTTATTTATATGATATAATAATCTACTGTGCAAATATATAAGTAATTTCATTAAATTAATTATATACCTTTATGAAGTGATACATGATAATATATTTATGTTCCTTATATATATATATATATATATATATATATATTATGGAATGAGGGGATTACCCTAATACTCATCCATATTACATAGATAAACAACCTTTAATTTCCATGCACCTCACGATATTTCAAAAACACCTAAGATTTACCCATGTATTAAATTTTAGAAATCAAACCATCCTATTAATCTTGTTGTGCATTATTTAGAGGTCACAAACAAAAAGGTACTTCCAAATTAACTTATAAATTATATTTAGAGGACTATGGTAAAGGTAAAATCCTCTATAATTAGCATTATGTTTCATTGGGCCATCATTATGAAACAAACAAACATCTTTAGGAGATTATAAATCAATCAAATCCTTTTAGTATAGCTTTTTGATATTAATTTTTAATAGATAGCTAAATAGTTAGTTAGTTATACACTTTAATTTCTACATGTTGGTTACTTATCTCTCTTGTATTTTGAACAACATGGACACAATCTATGTTAGGTGACTCAATTATATCTACCAACATTGACATAGTTAATTGATTTTTGATAGACTAAATTAACTAGAATAAATTCAGTATATCATAATCTACTTATTTACCTCTATTATTAAACAACATTGTATATTTTATAGTCAATTATTTTCTTATCTATCTAACTAGGTCAACTAGCTTACCCTAGTAGGTTTCTAAACTACTATTTTTTTCTATCTATCCAATAGGTTAAGCATCTCAACCTAGTAGGTTCTCAGACTAATATTTTTACATGTCTATTCAACTAGGTTAACTAGCTCAACCATGTAGGTTTATAGACTACTATTTTACTTGTTTGTCCAACTAAATTGACCTGCTTAACCCTATGGGACTCTAAACTATTATTTTTACCTTTTGTCCAACTAGGTTGATAAACTCAACCTAGTAGGTTTTTAGATTTCTTTTTTACCTATCTATCCAACTATGTCACTCAGATTGACCTTGTATGTTTATAGACAATTTTATATACTTGTATATCTAACTAGGTTGACTAGATCAACATTGTAGGTTTATATACTATTATTTATACATGTATATCCAACTAGTCAACTAGATCAACCCTATAGGCTTTTAAACTACTATTTTTAACTATCTGTATAACTAGGTTGACCAACTTGACCATGCAAGTTTACAAACTACTATTTTTAATTTCATATCAAACTAAGTCAAGCAACTCGACCTAGTAGGTTTTATCATCCTCTTTCCTCTTATTCATACCTTCACCATTCATCATGTAGTACATTTTTTATGAAATATAAATACAAAATCAAAATGCTATGATGAATTTAACTAACCACTTAAATGCCCTCATTCTCACCTTCCTTATATTTCCATAGAAAATTTAGATGTAATAAATTTTCATATGGGTCACCTCATAAAAATCTTGATCCACTTAACCATCCTATAAAAATTCTTATTGTCAAGGATGAAAGTGATCTAAATTATGTTTCCAAAATAATCATTTTCATCAATAAAAACCCTCAACATCAGGGTAAGGATCCCACAATAATTTACAATCTCATGATGGGACCTCACCTTGAGTTTTCCCCTCCAACCAAGCATAAATTTTATACAAGTCTTGGGGTAGCTCACCTTATGAATTATTTTATGCCTTCATATTATTTCATGTATTCAACTTTATCTCTACCTCTTTTACCTTGCTTATTATATCAACTACTATGTGTTGATGCCTAAATGTGTACCACAGGTGCCCATAGTGTTTACTGAACACTTCTCATTTTTGAATTCCTAAGAATTCAATGCATGAGTTGTAGGTTATGGTAATATTGTTACCTATTAGTTGAATAGAGGTAGAATAAGTGACTATTCTACAATATTTATATTAGTTGGTGGTTGGGATCAACCATGGCCAAACAATAGATATATCTAGAATATATAGTAACTATGCAAAGAATAGTGAATTTATGATCAAGACATAAATTAAGAATTAATTTGGGATGGACCTTTACAATTAAAATCTAAAATAAGGTGATCAAGTTAAAAAAGAAGCAAAATGAAAGGTAAGGCAGAAAAATATTGTTGATCTTCATTCTTGACATCATGACAAAGTTCAAGTCTCATCCAGGCAAGCACTTAAAAATAAAATGTGAAGTGAAAAAAATTATCCCAAATCAAATCACACATTATAAAAACTTATAAGGAAGGTATGGAAAGATGTAGATAAGAACCAGGCTCACATTAAATATTTAATCCTATAAGCAAATAATATTGGCCAAAATGTAAGAACAATAAGAAAATGAAATGAACCTAAGAACCTTTAGTCAACCTAACATTGGCACAATTTTACAACTCTAAAATAAAATTTTCACACTAATAATCCATAATAACCATTCAAATATGGAAACTAGAACAATCAAATGAGAGAGAAGCCATGATAGTAAACACATAGACAAATACTAGACAATCTTTACATAATTCCTTATATTACTTTCTTCAAGTTCAAAAATTAATTTTGGCTCTAAAACTCCCCCTGTTTATAAAATGATAGTACTACCTTTTATAGAAGGACTAAATATTATACAGGTTAGTTCGAATATACAAATGTACATGAAGTAAGGATAACTATCCTTTCTTTACAAAGTTATATAATACACTTGATTTTCTAAAATAGACTGACCTAGAGGAAAATATGATAAAAAATTATCATATTCCTTTATAAAAGAATATTCCATTTTCAAAATGTTACAATGATTCAAAAAAGTGGAATATTAACTAACTGGCTAGTGGGCCCTGCACCTGGGAACTTGCTTGTTGTTGATGAAGGATGTTGGCCTAAGAATATTAACTAATGAGTCCCAAATCCATAACTAGCATTAAGAGACACTCTTATTCCTTGTTAACTATATCATTCAACTCTCTATCAGTCCTAGCCATATCTTCCTTAATGATTTTAACTTCATTTATTCTTTCTCATGTATTGAGGATCATGTCCAAGATCCTACTATTATTTGCCCCAGACTGGGCTTGACTCTTGCCTTTATACATTTGAATTTTTGAGCACACAAGATCTTAATTTTTGTCACTTTTTTATTGTGTGGTGATTATTTGGAATCTATCTATCACTTTTATAACATTTTTCATAAATGTCTTCAAATCACTAGCCATTGTTATTTAAAATGTGTCTTTTTCTTTTGTACCATTGGATCATTGACCATATATCAACATAGGTTATTGATCATGATCTAAGACCTCACTTGTTATTGTCCATCTTTGTTAGAGCCTCATATTTGTGTCACTTATTACCCTCATGGGATTCCTAAAATTCATATTATATGTTATTTTTATATTAAACACATGTTTGCCACATGTCAAGCTCATAGGCTATCAGAGCTCTATTGAATAGTCATCGATGATTTCATACCATTAGATCATACAGTCTTACCAAAGTAAAATCCATTAATACTATAAGATTCATGATCTTTAATCAATACATGACTATAGAAATTAACTTAGGGTAATTTATTTTAAGCTAATTTTATTTCATATTAAAATACATGCCATAAACTTAGGTTAAAGTATTTTATGTTAAGTTTTGAAACATGATATAAAGTGGCCCCTTTGAATGATATGAAATACATCCATTTTCCTAGATATAATGTTAGATGATCTTGAATTTGATGGTTTGTTGGATGTCAATGATGGCCTTGTGGATGTCAAATGACATTTGTGAGAACATCAAATTTAATCTCATAAAGTTCATGTATTCTATATATCTCTGATTCAACTCACTTCATCAAATTAAAATTCATGATGAAGCAAGTGCCATAAATCATAATCTATGTAGTTACATGCTATTGGTTCCATTTTATATGTGGGAACTTTTTTATCAAGTATTGAATGTGGGAGTGCCATGTGGTAGCTCCATAGGGCTTCTTGGGCCTTTAAATTTTCATCAGTCCTGATGAGGCATGATCCATTGATCATGATCTGAATGCTCACACATTATTGGTTTTAAGCACCAAATTCTAAAGTTTGTTAGGCTTTTTTTGCTTCATCAGATTATTCCCTCATGATGAAGCACACGTTGTCATATTTGTAAAGAAGTGACGTATTTAAGTTGGGACTCAAGTAGAAATAAATTTAGGATAAATAATTAAGGCTAAGGTCTCATTCATGTTGATGAACATGAACGGGGCCTTAGAATTAAGACTTTAGGCTAAATTGGTAATAAATGGGACCATGTTAGAAACATTAAGAAGACCCTACTAATATGAAATTTAGAATATGTTTGAAATATAAGGAACAAAAAAAGGGGGGAACAAAAGGGACCAGGCATAGTTTTTATGATAAGGTTTGGTCATGTTAAGAAACATGACCAAGATTTAACATGAAATTAGGGATTAAGTCTAAAATAAATTAGAAACATTCCCACCAAAAATGTTCCTACTAATGTTTGAATTTGAACAAAGGGTTCGAGTTAGGGTTTTTTGAAAGGAGGGTTTCATTGCATGAATCCAACAGTGAGATTTTTTACATAAAAGGCTAGTAAAATCTTGAAAGAAGATAAATAATTAGGATATAATCATTAGGATATAATCATTATCTATTTATAAAGGCTCCATGAAACCTATAACTTATCACATAAAGGACAATTATTAGTAACATTAAGTAACCTTAAAGAAAAACCAAAAACTAGTAGGCCAACTTTATCAGGCATGGATGATCTTCAAATTCTGATAATGTTCAAAACAAGCCATGCTTTAAGTGTTATGAGTCAAAATATCTCAAGGGTCCTAATTTTTAAAAATTAGTGTGTTGACCTCAAAAATACGGCTAATATTTCCTATAATGGGCCTATTCAAAGTGTTTACATTAATGCTAAGTCAATGCTATCACTAGTGCATCTCATAGTGCTTCTACTAGTTAAGCAATAATTAATATTAATCAATTTTTATTACAAGTGATGAATCAAATGGCTATTTTACAAACTAATATTACAAATCCAATAATGTAAATGCAAAATCAAATTTTGTAATTACAAAATCATCCTCAACCCACTCAATGGGGAGTTAAAAATATCAATTTCCCCTCACCCCCTTAAATATTCACAATGTAAAATTATACCTTAACCTTCACTACTTAAAAATACTACCAAACACTCATACAATGAACCCTTAGTTCTTCAAATTGTAAGTATTAATATAGGTGGGTATTGTTATTACTATAACTTGTAATGAATCCAATAATATTGCATTACATTTTAAAGTTGTCAAAACTTGTATAAATACTTGATTAATATCAATACCTTTGTTTCCATCAAGCTCTTAGCTATAATTTTTAAGGTGATGCTTTGGATTGGTATCATAAATTCAAGTCTCACACTATATCCAATTTAGAAGACTGATATAATACATTTGTATAGGAATTACAAACTAATGTCCTTACTAAAAATAACTTAGATCCCTTTATTAATAATAAATGGTCAGAATCTTAAGCAAACCAAGTGTTCATTAAGAGATGAAAAGCCTTATCTAGTGAATTTGAACACAAAATGTTTAATACAATATCTTCCACTTGTTCACTAACACTCTTCATCTTAAATTAAAATATCATGTTAGGATGATCTCTCAAAAATATTTGAAGAAGCCATAGACCAAGATAAATGGTAATTTATTTTATTATAATATAATTCAAGCCTTCCCACCGTCTATTTGGAAATCAAATGCTTACAAAATGTAAATATAAACATTCTACCAATGATTGTCTTATAAATACATGTGATTTAATACACACTATTCATGTCATCCTCCCAAGTGGTTTTAATGATGCTACTCTTCCATAACCACTTTTGACCAATCCTTTCTATCAACATACTTATACATTTCCCTATGTTAATAATGTAGATTTTCATAGACCACTTTCCATGGCATAAATTCAAAAGCATCTTCTTAGGTCTTCATTAGGAGACCTTGACCCTGCTAACCCTAACCATTGGTAAGATTCAAATAATTTTTGTTGGTATCATTCAATCTAGGGTCATTCTCATGAATATTTTTTGCCAAATTAGAAAATTTTCTCTTCAATAACTCCTTGGCATTATTTTTTTATCATGAAACTTTAATTTTCAAGTTCCAACAAGATTATGAAGTAGAAACTAAGGCTCATGAAATGAAATATAAGCATCATTCCCTTAATTAAGTTAATGCTCATCTCATTATCTATAATTATCCTCTTCCTAATCATCAATAAAGTATTAATCAATCTTCCACTTCTATTTTTTTTTTAAATTTTGTCAATCCTAATTCTATAATTAATGATGAGAATGTGGTCAATATGAATAATATGAAACACTTAGTATCTTACATTGACCCTTATCGACATTCCAATTATAATAACCTAAAAACTTTTAGTGTTATTTAATATACTCACACATATCACTTTATAGAACTTGAACATACAAAAACACCTCCAAAAAATCTAACAACATAACCTACTCCTATCCACTATCCCACATGTGTCCAATTAAAGGATACATTATAATACTTATTCTCTTTCCATTGATACAAATTATATTAAATTTAAATTACGCACACTAAAAAATATAAATCAATCTACTTCTACACTTTTTTCACCACATACAACATCCAAATATTCAAAAGCATCAATCATGGACCCAATTACACCACCAATAACATTACCCAATATAACCCAATCATACACACTTGGACAAAACACATTGGTTATATCCCAATTTTATACTCCTTACCAACATCAATTTAGATGTACTTCTACTCCCTCTTCAATGGGATTACTTCAACATTATGGACCTTTATCTAATACAATTCTAACTGAATATGATTAATGGGATCCTATCACATAAATTTCTCATATCCCATCTCAAATTCCTTTTCTATAAATTAATACTTCTTCACACCATTATAATCACTTAATATAAATCTTAATTGAAATTAACATCCCTTGACCTCCACTTATGGGGAAAGAAGCCACATTGTTAGGATATAAAGATAGTATTCTTAAATAATGTGAGGAAATGTCTATACATGTGGATGAAAATATAAATACTTCTCTCTCACTCAAATTTCCTATCTCTTCAATGATTCCTTAGTAAATATTGCTTCATGGAGATGATCTTCTATTATTTATTAGTGTCCAAGTAAGTGATATTCAAGTTGAGCATGCATTGATTGATGAAGGTTCTAGAACTTGTGTTGCTTCCCTTGACTTCACTAAAACACTTGGATATTCTAAATATAACCTTAAGTCTACCCAAAGCACATGTCAAGGCTATGACTGAAGACAAATGTCTCCTCTAGGGCATGTTTTACTTCCTATCATAGTCCATGTTGTTACCATTCATTTTTAATTGATGATATTCAATTTTACATTATCATATAACATCTTAATCAGTTGACCTTGGACACACTACATGAAATCTATAGCCTTGTTAGCATGAAAATGTGTTAAGTTACATAACTAAAAGTTTATCTATAGGATTCAAGGATAAATGAACATTTTAAATTTTGAAAAATTATTGGGACATGGTGTTTTTAAAATACCCACCATTAAACCTTTACCTAGTGTTCATTTTTATGAATTTGAATGACTTAATTATCTTGTTAAGTCTAATAGAGGTTATAATGGCCACCTCAAACTTGTGGGAAATATACCACCAAAATTATTATATTATGATGATGAACCCGAAGAGATCAATTTGAAAATAAACATTTATGATATCCCTTCACACATAGTTACTCAATTACCCCCTTATTTATGACCCCATTCTTGTCAAAAAATAATTTATGAGATTCCCACTACCATAAAAAAGTCTAAACAATTCATTTTTCATGACTATTTGATCGATAATGTCATCAATTCTTATAATATTGATATTGATACTCTTGATTATGATGATGAATATTAATTAGATGACCTTTTTTTATCTAGATTTTCTCAAGCCAAAGACACAAGAGTAATTGGATATCATTATTTATTACAACATTAATTAAATTTACATAACATAGTTCCTTCTTCTTCTATTGTAACTAGCATTGTCTCTTCCTGACTTGATGTTCATATGTTTATGATGGAGTTCACACACACTACTTATCATCTAGCCATTGTTTATCCTCTTTGGAGTATGTTTCTTGATCATGCCATGATGGGACCATATCAGTTTGCTAGGTTTTTTATCCTTTTAGATTGCTCCATCCTAAGATATAGGCCACATTAAGTTGACCCATATTAAAATATTCTACCACAACTCTTGATCATACTCTTAATCATATTATGAATAGTCCTGATAGTGGTGATGTCATACTACCTTTGATTAAGCTTAATCCCTTACCTACATGATGAGAGAATGAAGCATATTTTGAATTTCATAAGGTTATTGATCATTGGTCAAAGGATTGAGTGACCATCAAAGGTTATTAGAATAAAATTAGGCATTATGCTCTATCTCTACTATAGATAGTATGCCTCCCTACTCCACTACTTCTTAAATCACTTATTTTTATCATGTCATGAACATGCATACGTCTACTCATTATCAAAATATTTTGTAGCATATTGATGTAATTCATCTAGAGAAGACACTATCTACTACTAAGAGCCTACCTCCTCATAAGATACTTCTATAATATACCCTTAAACATGGGGATGTTTATTATATTTTGCATTATTGTGATACACATCACACAAACAAGTGTAGAGTAATACAAAAAGAATTCCATGATTTCCCATGACCTACATTGCCTCCTTCTCAAAAATGTACCTAGGGTCATTCATGGACAAAGGCTAAGCCTTCCCTACCCCTTTAAACATCCCAAAGATTAGTTGATTTTAGTCACATTATAGCACATTTCCTAGCATTAATTATCCCTCACTAGAGATAAAATATTCTTAGTCTTCCTCTAGCATACCTACATTCTTCCATAGAGATAGTACATCAAATCCTCAAATAATTATTGTCAAAGATAGATTAGATTATGATTAAGGCTAGATTATAGCTACACCATGATTTATTTGATGTTATTGATGATGTATCCCATGAAATATTCAATATTTGTGATAACATTATTTTTCTATGTCATATTATGCCTCATATTTTCATCTGAGTGGTTTTTGATATACATAATTCATTATAAAATTTAAGATGCATTGCTTATATTTTATTAAATTTGAAAATTTAATTTTACAATCATTGATCTTGATTTAAAAATATCATTTTCTTACATATTAAATTATATATCCTTAATTACATTTCATTATATACTTTAAAAACACTTATATTCCCCTTATTTTGGGATGATTTTCCCTTATATTTGTGTTTGTGCTAGATCATATATTTAATATTATTTTTATGTATGAGACATGGATATTTTATCACACCCAAATAATATCCTACTTTACCTTATGAGATAAAAAACATACTTATCATTGTACAATATATTACATATATGGATATCTCATTATGTTCATTTATTCCATAACATCCTTTCATTTAAAACACACAAACCATTAGTCTTGATATTTAACACTTACCTTTGGGAAAGTCTAAGAACCATTTAGATGAAATATTATCTAAATAATTCTTTCTTTTTATAAATGTGTAATATTTCTTGTATTTTATACTTATATAACTCATTATTGGTTTTTCAAATCCATGTGAAGGAGGAATAGAAAAATCATAAGAATTAAAAACCCAGATCATTAAAATAAATGGTAATTACAAATTCAAAAGTAAAAATTACATCAAAAGAAATAATTATTGCTAGTAACATCTCCTATCGTATTTGGAGCTTAAAATCCATAGTTGGCATCATGATATATCTAGTGTCCATTAGAGTGTGGTAGGCCAATAAAATGTGGTAGGAGGTCTCATAATTTAAAATATATATACATATAGTGCCACCTAATTTCTCACATAAGTACCCAATCTTCATAGTATATCAACAACTCTAAAAAGGGTCCTAAAAAACTTGGAACACATTATGGCAAGGTAGGTTCATTTTAAATTTCTTGCATATACAACCTTCATGAGATGATATGTGTGACTTATGTGTTAATCCTAAGCTTTGCATATAATCATTAAAGTATCTTAGGTCTTTGTTTCTCAAATATTTCTTAGCAAAAACACATTTAATTAAGTGTGTCTCATTTATATTATATATTTCTACATTACCTATGTAATATTTTTCATTCCCTAGATTTAACATATTGCCCCTATTATTATCATTGATGAGTATCATTTAATAGATGATCATACCTCATTGATTTTTATTTTGTGATTTTTAATATAGTACCATGGATAGGACCATGCCTTCTTCATAAAATACCCCTATTTCATATAAACACCCTTAATTGTTACACCTCTTTGGTTTACCTTTTGTGAGATTCCCTATAAAACCTCGAATAGGACTAGGCATTGCTCAAAAAATTCCATTAAATCCCATAAATAATTTGTCACATGTTTTTATAAACAACCATACCCTTTCACATTATAGATTAACACAAGCCATAATTTTAGTTTTTCATCTTTCTTTTTCACATCTCTCATATTTTCTATTATCTTGACATATTCTTTTTTGTGTTCTTATCTTACATTGATATTTATCTTATTATCTTATATTTTCTTACATTTTTACATATCTATGTTGGGGTTATTACATTGATTTTTCTTCCATTTCCACATCTTTATGTCATTTACATATCTTTGTTTATTTTCCTACATTGATATTTACGTACCTTTGTTTGTACTCTGACATTGATATTGATTTCATTCTCATTTATATTTCATTGTATATATCTATGTTTTTATTTAAATTCATATTTCTTTCATTATCATTCACATTTTTGTCATTTACATTTTCACTCTATTTTTGACATTTTTTATAAAGTGTTATAAACTAGTACTTGTTCCATTTCACATTTTTATTTCCATTAAACCATACTTTTTAAACCATGCATTTGATCACATTTTCTTTAAAAAAAAGTAACACATACATACACACATTTTATCATAGCATATAATAATCAATGCATGTGCTACAAATAAAATAAATAACACCCATAATGTCCATAACCATATTTATCATAACATATAACAACCAATACATGTGCTAAAAATAAAATAAAGACATCCATGAGTCATCAATATCATATCTATACATCCCAATTTACTCACTAAGTGAATTATTTTATTATCCATGGATATTTATAGTTAACATAATTGATTTAGTTATTTTAACTAAGATTTGAGATATATGTTATTATGGGATAGTAGAATTTTGCTTAGGTTACATGATTACATTTCTATGAGTTAGATATAGTGTAAATGTTTACATTAAGAACATGTTGATTTGTTAATTCAATTATATTTTATGATGTATGTATCATATTATTAAGGTATAACTACTTACTTATTGTAAGGTTGACACAGGAAAACTCCTTCCTCAGAGCATGATAGAGGATGATTATAATCAGAGAGGGTGATGTAGATATAGATGTTGGAAGATGATAGAGAAACCAACTAGAAACCTGTACACACCACATTATCTAGCACGTGTTAGATGCATGATAAAGTGGTTATAATGTTTTTAATTCCACTTGTATTAGATAGTTATTTTCTCATGATTTGCTAGCATAGTTTAATAGTTATTTTAAAATCATATTGCATTCAATTTACATAGTAATGTTTTGGATATTAACATAATTATATGTAATTCAAATTGTTTGATTTAATTAAAATCCATCATGGCATTAGGGGATGTTAATTAAATTAGTAACTTTATTATTTTATATAATTAATGTTAAAATCAATAAAAATTTGGGAATTTCCTATTGAGAGGAAAAAATGGAAAAAAGATAATTAAAAAAAAAAGAGACATGGAATGTGTAAAAATAAGAAAAAATAAAATGAATAAATACATTAAATAATGAGAAAAAAATAAAGAAAACAAAATGAACAGAAAAATCTTAAAACATAGCCACACACTTCTCATGATAAATAAGAAAGAATTTAGGAATATAAAAAGGGAGGCATACCATATTGAGAGAGAGAGAGAGAGAGAGAGAGAGAGAGAGAGAGAGAGAGAGAGAGAGAGAGAGAGAGAGAGAGAGAGAGAGAGAGAGAGAGAGAGAGAGAGAGAGAGAGAGAGAGAGAGAGAGAGAATAAGTGGGGTGCAATAGGAGTATCAAGAGAAAAAGTACATAGAGGAATCATCAGAGTATAATACTAGGTAAGCATTACATTTAAATTATTAATATTTAATGTGAGTAAGAAAACTAAAAAATATTGATGAATTCAGAAATAAACTTGATAGAGTCTACTATAATTTATGTGTTTATAAAACCATAATTAAATTATTTGGTAAAATTTAGAAATGAAATATTAATAGAGTAAAATTTCATCAACAACCAATAAATCATCTAATTCATAACCAACTTATTTTTATAGATGACCAATGAGATGCATTTCATTGTTATTCATAAATACATAGAAATATAAAATACTATAGTGAAAAAAAATTGTTAAACATGACCAATAAATATAGAAGAGGTCACTTTTTTTTTTTTTTTTTTTTTCATTTTTGTTTATCATTGTTTAAGTGGAGTCTAAATTGATTCACTAAATTTTAAATATGGCCTTTTATCCTAATTGAGTTGTTTCATTTATCAATAATATGCTCATTGTTTTGACTCTTGATAAGTATATGAAAGAGAATCAAATCATTAATAAATTACTTGAATAGTGTGCTCATATTAGTATAATAAATTAGTTTTATAAATTATAAAATATAATAAAATACTTACATTAGCAGATATTAAATTCTTTCTCATGGCATCCATACATAAGCAATCTAGAAGAACGTAATACATATACTAGTGTATATTAAAATGGTATTAATAAATTGGTAATATAGTTATATAAATTGGTACTAAATCAATATTTACAAATATGTTAGCAAATGAAATGTAAAATCATAGGGAAATGATTTATAGTTAAGAGAAATGACTTATAAGTCATAGGAAGTGATTCATAATTAGATTGTAGTGACTACCTTTGTATGCTATAGATCTTTAGCTTAGAGGCATCTCTTTAACTCTATATGCGACACTTCAGTTTAGACAATCTACAACAACTTACTTTAACTCCACATGAAATTCCATACATATGTATTCTTATGCATAATCATTAGAGATAAAGATAATCCATTAATACAAATATAATCCATATATTGTTGATTATGGTAATACCATCTGCATTAGTGTAAATGATAATGGTAAATAAATGACCAATAATGATAATAAATATCATGTAAATATCTTTATTTCTATTGGAATATCCATATATTATTCATTAAATATTCAAATATATTTGCACCTCATACATCATTTTTTATAATGATGGGATCAATTATTTTTGGTTATTAATAACTCAACATTTTATAAAAATGGGTTATTAATATGTATATTGATTATCAATATGAATAAATGGGTAAAGCGCCATGTGTATGATGATCGTTGACTTACAATATTGGTAATATGACTATCAATAAATTGGGAATATGAATATTAATATGATTGTCAATATGTAAACTAGAATATTTCATACTTTTATTCCCAAAATGTAAAAAATAATGTAACATAATGTACTAAGTGGTTAATCTTTGATGTGGAAATATCATGAGGCTAACATATGGTTACCCTATGTTCATATATGCCTACATTAGCTAAATAATAATAATAACAATAATAATAATAATAATAATAATAATAATATAGCTAATGTTCATGAGATGATTGATTCATGGGCATATCCTTATATGTATAATTACTTTGGGCATATGGTGTAGTAATAGATCATGGATATATTGATATATACATATTTATACAAGTTTTTAGATAATTCATAGTTAACATATTTCATGAAGCCTTAACTATTTGGATTTAAATTAAATCACATTTAACATGTAAAATCATTAAATCTTGAATTATTCTAAGTCATATCAGGATTCCATAACTTGGTGGTTCTGATGGAAATGTGAATCTAATATAGATCTAGTCATAAAATAATGGAGATGGGTATATATAGTTATGTTCGTAACATATAGACATGGAAATATGATCATAGCCAAAGTTATAAATCAATTATATGTTCAAGTATGTTCAATATGATGTTATACTAGGTGGTTTATATTCTAAGTCATGGTGAGATATCCATATGAGTGTTTGATATCAGTTTTACTTGAGAAAATTAGAACATGTATATAGGTAGTTTATTGATGTTAGTAATATATATGTTAACCCAAATTTATGACTATAATGGTTTTTAAAATCATATTAAGTCATTGATCAAAATTCTAATGATTGTTGAGCCTTACAATCCATATTTATATTTAGTAAGTACTTTTATATGAAACATTGTATGAAAACAATTAATATGTATGAGTGTGTTCATATAGAATATATACCTATATGTGGACCTAGGTATTCATATAATTATATAAATTATATAGGTTCATTATTTAGTATGCTTATATCTATAGATAATGGATTTTTAATAAGTTATAACATTTTTTAGTACCAAAAATTATAACCACATGGATATAGTCTCCTAGAAATGGAATGAGAAGTTTTAAATGAAAGTTTATAATAGGTTTATGAATTTTTTGTTTCTCTACAAATATTATGATTGATTGTTCATTTATATATATATTTTGCATTGAATACTTGTGTGTGGTACATATTATGAGAGTGTTAATAAGTACATGTGTTTATACATAGTTAGCATATAATAGTGCATCATGATGTGTGCCTATAAGTTATAGTAGTATGTAGTTTAACCATATGATATACTTGGATGGTATAAACCTATACTTACTAGATTATTATATATGATTATGGGCCAATTTTTTCTTGGAATTATAAGAATGGTTATTTGTAATTATGTTTTTTTGTTCATAAACAAATAACTATGATATTATTAGATGTCATAGATTACTACAGTATACATGTATGTTATGCTTGAGTGGTGCATGTTGTAATTATTATGACTAGACTCACCCCTAAAATTAATTGATTAAATGCATACATGTTTTTTTTATTAATTTGAATAGCCTGTTTTATGACATTTAGTAGGAATTCTTGTATGTGTTCACAGAAACCATATGAGTATAATGAATGTTAAGATATAATATAATGTGTTTTGTGGGAACTGTGACTTGATTTGTTATATCTAATTACTTGAATAAAATCTTATGTTTACATGTACTTAATAATAATTTATTATGATTGATTGTGGAAAATTAGTAGTTATGTCTTAGAATAATATAATATGGTAAAATGGGTTATCATGAGATGTAGTATTTGTAGACACTACAAAACCATACCAATGATTCTAGATGTTGCAACATATTTTTTCAACCCCTTTGACCCCCCTTGGGTTAGAAAATTTATTAAACCCATTAAAAAATACATTTACCCCATACCCATATTTGTCTAAATTAATTAATTAAGCTAATAAAACTATGTTTACACCTCACTCTAACTAAGCCCATGGCTAGCTTAGTGACACCTTGCCTTAAGACCATTTCCTACCCTAGCATTTAAGTCTTAACCTCCTAGATTATTTGTACCCACATGACCATACTTTATTAAATGAACTTAGACCATTTCTAATGGTATTAAATACCAAAATTTAGTGAAAAACACTTTTTGGCAAGTTGGACCATTTCCACATTGATCAATGCTAGTCATCCCTCGATCAATCTCAGTTGATTAAGACTAACATCGGTTACTTCAAGATACCTTGTGACCCTTACTTAGGAGGTTAAATCATTTGAGCAAGAACCAAAATATTATATGAATCAAAGATTTTTAGTGAAGAAAAGAACCATTTTAGAGACCAAGAAGTGCTTCATCACCTCAAGATTAAGGTTTCAAGTGTTGTTACTTTGCCCATTTTTTTCTAGGGTTCCAATCAGCTCTCATTTTAATTCAAGTCTTTTTTAGGCTAGTAACCCCATAATAGTTAAATAGATTTTAATTTTTATAATTTTAGTGTTTGGTTTTGGTATTTTATTTCTTTTACCCCCTTTCAACCTCTTCACATACTCTCTTTTATGTTGGATTTTTACAACTCCAAGACCCCTTTTTCCATCAAATCCCCAATAACCATTCCTAGCCTTTTGAGTGTTAAATCTCTATGTTTTATATCCCTGAGTCTCCACTCTACCTTTATGACCATCAACCAACCTTCAAATAGCATTTAAACCCCTTTATAACTAGAAAAAAACCCATTTTGTCCAAAATACAAAACTATTGTAATAGACACTAATTGACATCAGTTTCCCATGATCAGAATCGGGTACCCAATGATCGACATCAATCTCTATGTAATTATATTTTCCCAAAATATCAAGTTAAAATTACCTATCACCCCCAACCCAAAACCTTATTTTTAGACCCCTATCATAACACAGAGTTAAAAACAACAACTTGAACCATACTTTAACACTTTAGCATTTATTTTGCACATGTTAATGTCATTTTATTAAAGCAATCATTTGTCTTGAAAATTGTTTTATTACATTGTGTTAAATTAATTTTCATTCCTTTATGCAAGTATTTATTATCAACATTCTTCAAAACTTAATTTATTAAAACAAGTGGATTGACAACCCTCAAGGGAAATATTATACTTCTTAGATCTAGCACTTTCTTGGCAATCCACCCTCCAATATTACTAATCAATCCTATTTCTAGTCTTATTCTTATTGCATGTCATTCCTCCTAATCCAAAGAGGATTACTTCACATCATTTGGATTAAGGAATGTGAAACCACATATAGGTTCATCTACAACTTCTCACTTTATTTAGTTTTACTTGTTCTCAAAAGCAAAAGAAATAATACAGAAACATATTGAAACATTCTGGCATGCCTAGTGGGACCCTACATTTTTCTTGGGTTCATAGTTGTTTTAATACAGTCTAGTTGCATTAGTTAAAAATCATTCATTGCACTTCTTTATTTCTAAAACTAAAATATTATTTTCTTCGTTTATAAATTATAAATCATTACTTTTATTTTTTTCATTCAAAATCAAAAGCACGTACTTATTTTGTTTACTTTCTTGGAAAAATCAAAACCATTTATTTTCTGTTATTTCTAAAAAGTGAAAAGGGCATTCATCCTAGGGTAGGACTTGCATTGTCATCTTTCATTTAGGTTTATTCTAGTTTTTTTACTCATTCAAAGAAATTAAATATTCTTTTTGGATTTAAAATCAACCTTCATCCATTTATTGCTTGCATGATTAAGTCACATAACTTAATTAATTAATAAATCAATCATAGAAATCACTTATTTTCACACACATACCAAACCAATTACATAATTAATTCATCAAACATTAACATAAGGGAATTTACTGGTATTTCATCACATAGTGACAACCTTCATCCCAACTATCCTAATTGGTTTTCACCACCAATGGGAGAACCAACTTAGTAAACTAACTTAGTATAAACTCTGGTAATAAGGTATATACTGGGAAAGCACTTGACACCTTTATGCTTCAGTATGTGAAGTGAAGGGGTAGGCCCCAATACCAAGCCATATACTAATTCTATTATAGAGATCATTTGAGCCTAAAAAACTTGAAACCATTCATATACTACTTCTTATAGTAACTATATAAAAAATCTAAATGGAGTCTCATAAATTCTAAAAGTTATGCACATGTCTAAAGCAACATAAAAATAACTCTTAGGATCTAATGTGATTTTAGTATGTGTGATCTTGTTGACTTTTTACTCTTTTCTTTCTTTTTGAGTTAGTGGGTTTATTTCCATAAAAATTCTAAAACTTACACCATTTTATTGCATGGTCTTGACATGGTAACAAGCTAGATACAAACCTCACCACAAACCTTCTTCCTCTTCTTCATCCATGGAGGACACTCCAAATGTAAAAAGTTCTCCTAATCATTTTAGGAGTCTAAAATTACCATAGTATTTTTCTTAAAGGGATATGTAATTCACCAAAACTCCTTTACAACAACCCCATTACACTCCAACATTACCTTTCCATAATTTCAAATCGTACCCCAACTTCGGTTCCTTCTATTAAACCAACTTATGGCATGCCTACTTGCATTATGAGTGAGACTTCAATTATCACCATCTATACTACCAAATCCATGGTAACTCAAGCTTCCTCTTCCATAAATAACCCTTCAACTACTATTTCCCAAAACCAACCTTCTCTTCTACCTCTAAAAAATAGCCAATTACCATCAACTTCTACCAATGCCATAAATAATGCTTCAAATGTAGGGAGAAACCAACCCATGAAAATTCAAGCACCACTTAGCATTGGGGTGACATCCAATAGTATGGTGTCTTTACCTCTTACCACCCAAAATCCAACATCATCTACACCATTCCAAAACTTAGTAGTTTTTATACCATCTACTCTCCCACCCATAAGTACAAGGGTAACTACACACCTTCAACCAAACAACCAACCCAATAATGCCCATGTCTCAATAAATACCTACTGCACCTAATCTTAGCTATATCCCAAATCTACATGTATATATGCATCCCATATAATCCCAACCTTTCATGGCTAATTACCAATATGTTCCATCCACCCAACATTCCAACATGCAATATATTTCACCCTTAGAACCCCAGTAACACATGCCCTAAAATGATGTGGGTGTACTACAAACTGATCTCATCAAAATGTTGATGAATAAAATGACAACTCTATAGACATCCATTTCTAGAGATCATAACCTTTTATCCTATGACCAAATGTGTAATAAACCCATTCACCCTTTTGTACAATTTTGTCCTTACCTTAATCAATGGGAAATTCCCAAATTTGCCAAATTACAAAGTAAGAAGGATCCCTAACAAAATTTAAGATAATTTATGAATGCATTATATCTCATTTCCTATGATTATTTTATTCTACTCTAGACCTTCCCCATGTTATTATCAAGACCCACATTAGATTGATATAGTGCCATCACCAGGAACTCCCTCTTTTCCTTCTCCCAACTTGCTCAAACTTTCTTGGATCACTTCTCCATCAACATCTCCAAGAAATTATCCATAACTAACTTATATTCTATTCACCAATTTGAGGATAAATCCATTGTTGATTTTATTGTTTAATGGAGGAGGTTAATTAACCAAATTTTGTTTTCCCTACCCAAACTAGAATTAATTAAAAATTTATCTTGGGCATGTGCCAAACACATTTAATCCATCCTAAAATTTTAGACATTAAGGACCTTTGATGAAGAATTTACCATTACTAAAAAATTCTAAATCTAAGTAAATGATGAAAGCAAACATAAGCTTAGGAATAGTAATGCTAGATTCAAATATTTTGAAGCATCCTTAAAACCTTTAAACTATCCCAAATCCAAAGGATCAACCAATGCTATTATCCTTAGAATAACTCCTCTTTTGGTGGTAAACCAATCTAACCCATCCACCTCTTTGAACCAAAATCATAAATCTTAAAACCCCTTTGTTCAAGTTAAATATACCCCACTAAGGGAGTCTTATGCTTCCGTCTTAGATAAATTATTAAAGTAATCCATAGTCCAAATTATACCAATAAAACCTACTCAATAATTTGATTCATTCCATCTTATACCAAGTTGGTATAAGGAGAAAAAAATTTGCAACTACAATTATGTCATTGGGCTTAATGTCGATAGATGCAAAACATTTAAAAACATAGTTTAAGAATTGATTGATAAGGGTGAGATTGTAATGGATAACCCAAATTTACCTCCAAATTAATCTCTTGACATCTTCCATCAACCATTTCCAAACCACTTGCCTTCCACAAATAATGAGCATACAAATGTGGAAAAATCCCATAAACATGAGGTTCATATGGTAAATATTTTTATTTTTGAACTTATAATTGATGAACCCATGAACCAAACCATGCCTATTCTACTTATTGATTTGGTGAAAACAACACAAATGATGCTTATTCCACTTCCTGATTTGGTGGAACCAACCCAAACTACAACTCTTACTCTACTTACTTCCGTACTTGAATCACCCATCCTTCTTTTGGAAAACATAATGAAGGAAAAAACCACTACTCCTACTCCATTTATTTCAATATTGGAATCACCCATCCTTCCTTTGAAAATCATAACTAAGGAATAAACCACCACTCCTATGCCATTTTCTTCCATATTAGAACTATCTATCCTTCCTTTGGAAAGCATAAACAAGGAAGAGATTATCTCACCTACTTCCTCCATAGTTGAATCACCCACCATTTCCTTAGAACTCTTGATAAAAGAAGAGGAAACCATGACCAAACCACTTCTATAACCACTTAGTCTCTCCTTGGAAATTCCCACTAAGGAAGTCAATTATACCTATAAATTATTTTCAAGGTTGGTACAAAATCTTGAATTTTTATAACAACCAAACCTTGACTGATTTATGTTTTATCATTATCTTGGGATTCCCTACCCTAAAAAGAAGTCACCAGAAAAAACATCATTGAATTAACCTTCAACCTCAACAAACTTAACCACCACTACCTCAACCAAACCAAAAAACTCATCGACATCTCAAACTTCAAACAAAATAACCATCCCAACTCCTTCAAAATAAACTCCACTACCCCATTAAAACATATCAAAAACCTAGGTGTCCTTCCAAAATAAAACCTCACTCATCCACCCTTGAAATTAGAGTTAAAACCACAAACCCCACCTAAAAATACACAATTAAAACCAATAAGGAAGATCAAACCACTTAGGACTCACTATCCTAAAACCATTTCACATCTCATTTCAACTTCACCCTCTATTCTAGTGCCATACCCCTTATCCATTTTAGGACCCCACCCTTCTACCTTGTTGAAAAACACAAGCCCTATAACAAAGAGACAACAAGATTAACCTCTTATTATTACCACACCTCCAACCAAATACACAAAACCTTCAAACCAAAAACCATCAATAAAAATCATTACACAAACCAAATCTCCACTCATTAAACCTACCCCTAAAAAGGTACCAACCCCAATAACCAAGAAAAAGACTTCCACCCCATTTACACCATTAATAGAATCATATTATAATATTTTACAATGGTTTTTAAAAACTTCATACATAACCTTACCTCCCATCAAACCATTCAACCCTCTTATCCCAAAAATATCTTGGTTTGATGACAACTTAATCTACGCATACCATAAGACACTTGGACATGACATCAAGAACTATGAAGCTCTCAAGACATAATCCAAAAACTATGTGATGAAGATGGCATTTTTATAGAGGAAATTCCTTTTATCCCACCTATAATACAAAAACCTAAAACTACCACCCCACATAAACCTACCTTCAAGTTCTCATCAAAGAGTAAATATGAGCCAAAATAACCTAGCATCCCCCATACAATCTAAATTGACACCATCCATATAGTCAGTCATTCACAAAGTTAAAAAGATAAATAAAAAGCTAGAGTATCCATCCCTTGGACATATCATTTTTGTATGGAATCACCCAAATCACCTTTGCCAAAACTCAATATTTTTATCTTGGTTACACCTTAATCCAACCCATCTAGACTGATACATAGGTTGGTTCTTAAGTAACTTCACCAAACCCCAATGAAGATGACTTTATGTGAATTGATCTAGACCTCACCGCAACACTGTTAAGGTATGATGGATGATTTTTAATTTTTTGAGGTTTAACCTAAATATCCTTAACTATAGAATCACTTGTTGGAGCCTTCCAAGTATCAACCCTTGTAACATTCCAAAATTTTGAGATACCTCCAATCCACCTAGATGATCTAGATCTTCCCCTCTTAATGAATTCCCACTTCAATCAAGCCCAAATAAAAAGGGTTATGATTTATGGGGGATTTATCATCAATATCATCTCACCCCATGCCTATGATTAACTTAAAATTCTAGAGAACATCATGTCTAAAACCACTACCATACTATGATATTTTAATGACATGATGGAAACTACCTTGGGAATAATTATCCTTCATATATGTTTAGGCCCTCAAAATCTCCCTGATCTCTTCTATGTTGTATAAGGGGCATTTAGTTATAACATATTTCTTGGATGCCCTTATATCTGAACCATGGGTTATGTACCATCAACTTTTTATAGGTGCTTCAAATTTGACCATGAAGGTCAATTTAATGTCATTATAGCTGACCCTAGTCCATTTAAGTAATGTAACATGACTTTCCACCAAATTGTGTTCTCATTCCATTAAAGGATGCATCCCATTCATCCTCTATCAACAAATTCACTATAATATCAACCATACCCTCTTCTAAAATCCTTACAAAAGACCCATTAGAGTCCACATTATAACATCTTTTACTTAGAGAATATCACCTATTAACTCTAGATACCCTTCCTACTCCTTAGTAGTATGAATTTCTTGATCAACATCATAGCTATGAACCTAACATTGGAACCATAATCCCTTTTGGTCCTCCTAGATATCAAACCAAATTTATCTATGATAGACTCAATCAACCCCCTTTAGCTTTTAATGACTCATCTTCTATCAAGCTATTCACCTCCAATTTTTCCTTCTTAGAAAAACCAATTTTTTCCCAAACATACCTTCAATGATGTGCTTGGAAAGGATTTGTTTTAGGTTATTATGAACATGTAAAACATGAGTTCATCCCATATAAAACTCAAAATCCTTATGAATGACATATCCTAGGATTTATCCAACTAGAGGAACCAACATACCCACCTTCTATTGTAATCATTGAGGAAGAAACCCCATCCTCACCAACCTCTTTTTCTTCAAAATATGATGATCTCTATTTCATCCCTCCTAACTATTTTTTTGATCAATATGATTAGTTTGGGACCCCTAACCTATCAAATTCATGGGGAAATGAAAACCATTCCTTTGACTCATCTTGAGATGGTAAAATATGATTCTCCTACCATTTATACTATCAAGTGTTAGGATGATGATTCCTTTCTCACTTATCTTGGTGCTTAAGATTCCTCCCTTCATAAATCACTTCCTCTTGAGACATTGAACATTTTGAATGAAGCTACCATTGATATCAACTTGGGTACTCAAGATAACCCTTGCATAATCAAAATCAACCAATCATTAGATTCCTTAGAGCATCAAGATTTCTCTTCTTTTCTACATGACCATAACATATAATTTTATTGGTTTTATAGTGATATGATTAGAATCAACCCTTCAATAGTCATCCAGAACATCATCACCAAACTTGATGCCAAGCCTGTTAGTTAAAAGTTTTGAAGGATGCACCTTCCCATTGCTTTTTTTTTGTTAAAGAAAAGCTTCAACATCTCTTATCCATCAACTTAATCCAACCCATTGAATATACAAAATGGGTCTTAAATGTATTTACTATCACTAAAGCAATAGGGGGACTTTGTATTTGTATATATTTTCATGACCTGAACCTTGCTTATCCAAAAGATGACATTCTTTTGCCAATAATTGACCATCTTATTGATCTAACTACAAGTCATGAGATGCTATCTCTTATAGATGGATTATAAAGCTATAAAAAAATCTTAATCACCCCAAAATATCAATAAAAAATTGCCTTCATCACCCCATGGGGAACCTTTTACTATAAGGTCATGCCTTTCAATTTGAAGAATGCTAGTGCAACCAATCAGTGTGGCATGACCTAAATATTTCATGACCTTAATCAAAAAACCATGAAAGACTATGTAGATGGCATCCTTGGTAATTAAAAATGTTTTAAAGACCATTTGGGAATATTTAAGGTCATTCTCAAATGTGTTATCCAATTCCATGTTTGCCTCAACCTAAATAAATGCATCTTTAGGGTCATGTCAGCTAAATTCCATAGCTTTATTATTTCCATTCATGGAATAGAAGTGTATCCCACTAAATTAAAAAAAATACTATATATGCATCCTCAAACTAACCTTAAGCAACTCAATATTTTTTATGGTAAGCTTCAATCTATTCATTATTATATCTATCAATTATCTAAATGATGTCATCCCTTTAATCACTTCCTTAAGAAGTATATCTCCTTTGAGTGTAATGAATACTATCAAAAGGCCTTTAAATCACTCAAAGGATACTTTTTTTCTCAAAAATATCCTTGTTCCTAAAAAAGAGGACCAACCCTTCTACCTCTACATCTCTACCATAGACCATTCCTTAGGTGCCATGCTCACACATCATGATAATCAACATAAAATACAAGTAGTATATTATATAAGTCAAACAATTATAGATTATGAGACTTGTTATATCCATATAAATAAGTTACACTTCACTTTTTTATTTGTAGCTTTCAAACTTTGTCACTATCTCCTCAACAAAAAAACCTTTTTCATTGCAAACATTGACCCCCTCAAGTACATGCATTATAATCCATATAAAAATCAGCATATAGCTATATGGCTCAAGATTTTCATTGAGTTAGATCTTGATTTTATTTTAAAAAAGTTATCTAAAGGGTATATTATCATTGATTAATTTGTTGAATCCCCTTTAACTAACAACCAACCTTCTAACCTTGAGTTTCCTAATGACTCCATTGTAACTCTCCCTCAAGAAGACATTGCTTATCAAATAAACATGTTATTTGATGGATGAAAATGTCAAAATTGTGTGGGTGCCAACGCCATCCTTATACCCCTTGAAGGTGAACCTTTTCCCTTATATTTCAAACTTGACTTTGATTACACCAACAATATTATTGAATACAAAGCCCTAATATGTCTTCAATAAAATTTATCCTTAGGAGTTAAACTGATCAAAAATTTTGGTGACTCCCAACTTGTGGTCAACCAAATAAATGGATCTTACTAGTGTAAAAATAATGTTCTCCAAAAATGCAAATAACTAGTAGATATACTATTGACATCATTTTATCATTACCCTATCCAAGCCACTCTATATTTTATAAATAAGTTCACCAACATCATGGTTTATCTTACTTTTCAAGTCCAATCTACACCTTTAGATTCTAAAATATTTTTCACAGTTCATAGACTTAACCAACCCTCTTACACCAAAATAGACCTCCCTTCCATTTGTAATGTGGAGGAAATCCAATTAGATAATTGGTATAAGCAAATTTTTGACTACCTTACCTTAACCATCATCCCTTTCAACCTCTTTAGGAATGGTAGATGAGATTTTATATAGAGTACTTCTCACTATACCATAATATGGATAATCCTATACAAAAAAAGCTTTGATGGTCTCCTTTTTATATGCCTACATAGTCAAGAAATCACTATTGCAATAAAATAAACACATGATGGGATTTGTGGAGGACACTTTAGTGTTTTATCTATTTCTAATCACATCTTTAAATTTAGCTAATAATAACCTACCTTTAACCAAGATTTTTGTGATTATGTCAAGTCGAGTGTCAAGTGTCAACAACATGCCAATTTGCATCATGTTCCTAGTCATGCACTTCAAGTTTATGAGAAATTCTAGCCATTATCTCAATGAGGATTAGATCTTATTGGTGAAATCAACCCTCATTCTTCATAGTGACATCATTCTATCATCATTGTAACAAAATACTTCACCAAATGGGTGGAGGATAAAATTCTTGAAATCATCAATCATCATATCATTTACCACTTCGTTGTTCCTCAAAAAATAATCACCAAGAATGGAAAATCATTTAAAAACTAGAAATTACTTAATCTTTATGACACCTTCAGCATTAAGTTAAGCTTCTCATCGTTATACCACCCACAAGCTAATGGATAGGCCAAAGCCTCTAACAAAACACTTCATAAAATTCTCACCAAAGTGGTCAATGAATCTATAGGGATTGACACTTGCACATTACTTTCACTTGATAGGCATATAAACTAGTATTCAAACCCCTATGAGTGCCACTTCTTTCTCACTTATCTATGGTGTAGAGGTTATCTTTCCTCTTGAAGTGAAAATTCCCTCCCTTCATATATCTATAAAACATATGTTTTTGGGAGAACACTATCATCAAAAATATCTATCCCAACTTGAGATACTTTACAAGCATCATTTGGCTACTCTTAACCATCTCTATGTCTATCAAAAGTGACTCAAACATGCTTATAAAAAAACTTGAGAGAGAAAGAAATTAATATTGGTGACTTTATCTTAAAGTAAAATTAACATGTAACTAACATAGAAAGAAGCAAGTGGGGAAGTTTTTTCCCAATTGGCTTGGACCATTTATCATCATGCATAAGTAGGGGTTGGTAACTTACCAATTATCACCCCTTGATGGAAAATTGTAACTTGA
The DNA here is from genome assembly GCA_037957365.1 of Torreya grandis. NCBI lineage: Eukaryota > Viridiplantae > Streptophyta > Pinopsida > Cupressales > Taxaceae > Torreya > Torreya grandis. The sequence continues at coordinate 570,697 of JARHVA010005946.1, read as the reverse complement.
GACCCTTAATGCTTCGCATCGACATTTGTTATTTTATTAAAAATAAATTTAAAGCACTTTTTTTCTATTTTAAGCTCATCCCGTGTCTACAAAATTATCATCTTAATCTCCTTACTTTAAGGATAACTGATGAAAGCAAAGAGTCATGTAATTATCCATCATAGTTTTATACTAAATCCTAAACATGGGTACCATAGCTCTACCCATGACATTATTCTCATGGATACTTTTCATCCCTTTTAAGATGAATTCACATGGTCATTGTCTCTTAAACACTCTATCACCCATCATTTAACCTTTTTGTGCTATGGTTTTTCCTTCATAAATGAAAACCTTATGCCTTTATATATAATTCCATTTCTCTATCTCTCTCTCTCTCTCTATATATATATATATATATATATATATATATATATATATAATAGTCATATCTAAACTCACAGACTACTTTGTTGAAGGATGGCTAAGTAAAACATTTGACAAAAAAATGTAATTACATGGAATATTCCCATATTTATTATATCACCCAACATATCAACCACAAAATTATAAAAATTAACCATCATCAAAATAAAAAAAATTATAGTATCCCAAAGAAATCTTCAATCAACTTTTGTAAAAGAAATAGTAGACTTCCTGCATTGATCAGTCTATACCAAAATAAGACATGGACTTGTATATAATTATTCTTATGTCACCTATATAAGGGGTAATCCATTCCCACAATAAGGTTACACTATCATACATACACCTATTTGATACATCCCCATTTTCAGCCTCTAAAAATCAAGGGATTTTGAGCTTACTTGACAATACGTGATCAAGACACTTTTTAAACAAATGAAAAAATGCTAATGAAAATCATGAAAGGTTTTTATGTTCATAAGCTAATACCACTTTATATTTGTGTCCTTACCAATAAAATATGACCATTTCTCCTTCTTCATCATGACTACTTATTGAAAATTCATTAAGGCATCTCTCTTATATTTGATTAAACATTATTCTCTCATTTTTTTACATATAGCATTTTAACTGAAAATTAATTTTTATGTTAAAGTGGTTTTGAACATTTTAAACCATTTATAATTCAACCTATTACAAATAAAAACATAAGTCACTTACATGTTATATACATTTTATTTTACCATTATGAATAAAACAAATATTCTATTACACTTATGTGTTTAATTATGCCACATTCTATTTTATCACTCATACACATAATTATTTAAGTTTTTTTAATCATGAAAACATTCTATTTCCAACATCATAGTCATCATCATCAACATAACAAAACTACATCAATCATCTCATAAACAATTCTAAATTAACTAAACTATCCATCACAGAAATATCATCATAAATTATTTATGGTCAATGAATCAAAAAAACATCTCATGTTAGTTTCTAAATCATCTATACATTAGAAACCAATCAATATTGCTTATCATCAATCATATGTTAGACTAATTTATCATATAAAAATCATAAAATAAATTTACCATGTATGAACCAAACCATATTTAATATTTTTTTCTAACCTATATAAATGATTAAACAAACTATATTATGAAATCACATATGCATCTAAATATGGGATCACATGGATTCATTAACTCATATCATAAATATCAACATTTGATAAATTACATCAAGAATACACCTACTAAAAGGAAATATGCCAAACCATAACCATAACCCAAACATGTCATCATATCCATATGTCATAATCAAGCATCATTAACATGAATCACCACATAAACATAACATAAAGACTCACATAAATAACACCATAACATCACATGACATCATAACTAAAATATAGATACATATATACACATATATATATATATATAGATATACATATATATATATACATATATATATATGTATATATATATATATATCTGTATATATATATATATATATATATATATATATATGTATATATATATATATATATGTATGTATGTGTGTTTGTGTGTGTGTGTGTGTGTGTGTATCTATATATATATATATATATATATATATATATATATGTATATGTATATATATATATATATATATCTATATGTATATATATCTACATATATATATTTACATATATATATATGTATATGTATATATATCTATATATCTATATATATGCATATACATATACAGATATATATATATATATATATGTATATATGTATGTATATGTATGTATGTATATATGTATGTGTATATATATATATGTATGTATGTATGTATATATATATATATATATATACGTATATATGTGTGTGTGTGTCTATATATATATATATATATATATGTATGTATGTATGTATATATATATATGTGTGTGTGTGTGTGTGTGTATGTATGTATGTATATATGTATATGTATATGTATATATATATGTCCATGTCACTCTCAAAATTATATGTACTTCTTGATACATTGGCTCATAGGTTGGAATAAAAATCATAATATAAGTATAGTAGCCAATAATCTATGGTATAAGGGCACTACTATTCCCTAGACCCTTTTCACCTCTATGACCTATCTATGCACCTACAGATGCTATACAACCATTGGGTGCAACATTATTTGGGATACTCTATATATCCCACTCTACTAGATACTCTATATACCAAGGTACATCTAGAAGCCTAATAGTAACATGTCCATAATAGTATCTAAAATCCTCCACTATAGTAGTATATCTCATCAATGGAGTGGTATAAAGTGGTCCCATGACAACTCTATTCCTGCTCAAATAAGTTCAACTCTATGATCATCTCCCTTCTACCTGCCTGAGATCATCCCTCTCAATTATAACCAAGGTAAACCATGCCTATATACCATCCCTATTCTTAGAAATAATGATTAGTTATCCCTATGTAATGTCTATCTATTGAGTGATGGTGGATAGCTATACCTACAAGTTATTCCTCTCCTATATCCTCATCACTAGTTGTCTCTATGTTGTGTCTCTCTCCTGTGCCATATAAGTAAGTGATGCCTATAGGTACGCTTGTGTTTATCTTGTAGTATCCCTCTCTACAATGACTATAGATAGATCAACTACATCTTCCTCCATTTATGCATCATCACCCTCCTCACCATACTCCATACCTAGCTCCTCACCCTATTCATTATCCCCTCTACCATCAAGACCCTATCCTCCATCTCCACTAGTAGTTATA
>JARHVA010005946.1:552500-562500 GCA_037957365.1 Torreya grandis | reverse complement strand
ACATAAAAAAACAACATCAATCATCTGATAAACAATTCTAAATTAACTAAACTATCCATCACATAAATATCATCATAAATTATTTATGGTCCATAAATCAAACAAACATCTCATATTAGTTTATAAATCATCTATACATTAGAGACCAATCAATATTGCTTATCATCAAGCATATGTCAAACTAATTTATCACATAAAAATCATAAAATAAATTTATCATGTATGAACCAAACCATGTTTAATATTTTTTTCTAAACTATATAAATTATTAAACAAACTATGTTATGAAATCACATATGCATCTAAATATGGGATCACATGGATTCAATAACTCATATCATAAATATCAACATTGAATAAATTACATCAAGAATACACCTACTAAAAGGAAATATTCCAAACCATAACCATAACCCAAGCATGTCATCATGTCCATATGTCATAATCAAGCATCATTAACATGAATCACCACATAAACATAACATAAAGACTCACATAAATAACACCATAACATCACATGACATCATAACTCAAATAAAGTGTTGAATATATATATATATATATATATGTATGTATGTATGTATGTATGTATGTATATATATGTATGTGTGTATATATATATATATATATATATATATATATGTATGTGTATATATATATGTATATGTATATATATATATATGTATATATATATATGTATATATATATATATATATATATGTATATATATATATATATATATATATATGTATTTATATATTTGTGTGTGTGTGTGTGTGTGTGTGTGTGTGTGTGTGTGTGTGTGTGTGTGTATGTCCATTTCACTCTCAAAATTATATGTACATCTTGATACATTTTCTCACAGGATGGAATAAAATCATTATATAAGTATAGTAGCCAATAATCTATGGTGTAGGGGCACTACTATCCCCTAGACCCTCTCCACCTCTATGTCCTATCTATGCACCTACATATGCTATACCACCATTGGGTGCAACATTATTAGGGATACTTTATATAACCCACTCTACTAGATACACTATCTACCAAGGTACATCTAGAAGCCTAATAATAACATGTCCCTAATAGTATCTAAAATCCTCCACTATAGTAGTATATCTCATCAATGGAGTGGTCTAAAGTGGTCCCATGACAACTCTATTCATGCTAAAATAAGTTCCACTCTATGATCATCTCCCTTCTACCTGCTTGAGATCATCCCTCTCAATTATAACCAAGGTAAACCATGCATATATACCATCCCTATTATAATAAATAATGATTAGCTATCCCTATGTAATGTCTCTCTATTGAGTGATGGTGGATAGCTATACCTACAAGTTATCCCTCTCATATATCCTCATCACTAGTTGTCTCTATGTTGTGTCTCTCTCCTATGTCATATAAGTAAGTGATGCCTATAGGTACAATTGTGTTTATCTTGTAGTATCCCTCTCTATAATGACTATATATAGATCAAGTACATCTTCCTCCATTTATACATCCTCACCCTCCTCCTCACCCTACTCCATACCTAGATCCTCACCCTATTCATCATCCCCTCTACCATCAGGACCCTATCCTCCATCTCCACTAGTAGTTATAGGGTTCCATCTCTACCACCAAGTAATATACTATAGATTCACCCTAGAATCATCAACTACTATAGGAGCTAGTAGCTCCTCATAAGTTAGTTCCTCTTTTGATGGTTGTGGTAGAGCAAGTGGTGCCTATGTTTCCTCTCATCTATATCTTGGGAACACTTTTAGATCACACTAAACTAAGCCATACTACCTCCACACATGGTCAAAAGTTATGAACTCCAACTCATGATCCTTCCTCCCATGTATCCATCTAAAACTCTACATGGAAAAAGTATGTGTACATAACCCCGTTCATGATGGGAAAGATAAATACCATCTCTAGATGACCTCACTATCCACTATTGTATCTAGCCACTAATTTAAATATGTTATATATAAAACCACACCATCTATGCTTGGAATATCAATATCTAACCTCCACCTCATGAACCCAAATCCGTATCATGCCTAATGTTATGTAGCTCATGTAAATACTACTAGACATAAAATAATGATATTCTCATAAGCCTAATTGTAGAGTATAAAGGAAACACACATCCCATACCTTCTATGCACCTAGTAGCCCAAAATATCTTATTAAACCTATGTCATAAGTGTTAGTTCCCATGCATAGACTATCATATACTCATGCATCTCAACTAGTACATTAGTCAATACCTAAGGATACGTGATACCAATCAAATTTGGTAATGCATAACAAGTTATTATTACCATAATAATAATAATAATAATAATAATAATAATAATAATAATAATAATAATAATAATAATAATCATCATCATCAATATCCTCTTATCTATGTCTAATTAATATAGATCCTCAAATTAGAAAACCCCACTATTGGATCATGCCTCTACTACATCCTCACCATATAATAGATCCATCTTCACATCTATCTCATCATATGAATCATCTCCATCACTTGAACCTATATTAGTAACTTTAGGATCCTATGCACATCCTCTAAGGTAACATTCAACTCTCTTATCAGTAGCCAAAAATTTCTAGTGGTTACATCACACCTCTTAATGAGGGCCACCAACATATATGTATCTTAAGGAACATGATGATAGTGTCACATACTACCTAAAACCACAACTGTCATATGAGCCCACTCATCCCAAATCTATCTCTTCATAACTCTTTGATTAATGGTGACACTCGATACTACATAATTGATAGAGACCTTACTTGTAAGGTTGGATCTTAAACTTAGTTCCATCTACATCTAAAGCAACTAAAAAACATTCAACCTAATCTACCATAGTCACTCCACCTATACATTTACCTAAGTTCACTACTTCCCACACTTACCCACACCAACAACCCTATTTAACTATTCCTAGGCTCATTTTGCTTACAAAAACCTTTATTAAGTCTTCTAACATACCCATCCTAAAACTTTTAGCCTTTCTACCTTACCCTAACAACCTAATTATCTAAGAAAACCCAACCCACCATTCCTTCCTACACCCTTTTCAAACATATAAACCTTGGAAAAAGATATTCACAAACATTTTAAACTTACACATTTTTCCCCTCTAGCATTAATCCTAGGATCAATTTTAGTCACTGGTCAACCAAAACTAGCTCTCTATCAACTTCCTATCAGCTTCCATAGGCTCCTTATCAATTGACACTAATTTTTTATTGACTGATGTTAGTTGACATCAACTGACATATGTCATAGTAATTTTTAGGCCAAACCCTATAACCCTAAATTTTCCCTAACACCCACTAATAGCTCTTCTAAAACACTTTTCTCTCCTACCCTACCAACTATAACTACCCTCCCCCTACCTTATATTTTTAATCTAACCCCAAATATTAACAATCCAAAATAGTTTTCAAAATGAAAAAAAATTCCCACTTACCTCATATTTCATTCATCTCCATAGTGGCATCCTCCTCCCATTCAGTGCTTACCTGACTACATCTTTCCCTTTAACCATCATTTATCCTCCACCTAGTTGTATGATTTATTATTTCCATCCAAACTAGTCCCCATAAACTACCCCACCTATCACCCTCTCAAAATCCCATAATAGACAAATTTTCCCTACCCCACTTATGTTATGATAGCTCACCTATCTCATTCAAAAGTCATCTATAAAAACTCTTGGATAATAGTCACTCTCACACTACACAAACTAAAATTGCATAAAAACTAAATTGAATTTTGGTCACTAGCCCCCTTTTTTAGGGTTTTGTTGATGACTAGTATTGGTCATTTTGGTTAGGATGATTGATGTTGGTTCTTCCCACCTTGAGATAACTTACATCGATTGATTTTATTAGGTTTTTATATCCTAACACCTATCCAAAACTTAAACCAACCTTGGATCCCTTTCAAATTATAGGGATACCTTTACAAATATCACCACTAATAATATTTAAATCACTCATCAACCAAAGATCAAAGATCACCTTATTCTCATCCACATATCATAACTACTTTACCTTAATTTGGTCATTTTTTCCAACCGTTATCATCTTTTTTGTGCCAACCTTCCATTGGTCACTTTTATTTCATAAACTACCTCTAAATTATTAACAACCCTAAATGCATGCACTAATTTTATGTACATCCCTTTAGGTGTATGAAAACATGCACATTTATGGTCCTAACACCTACAACCTTTTTATCTTCTTAGGATCACATCCTCCTTTTGGATCCCTATTAACACATATGTTTTACCTAAGAGACTTGTGTTTATAGGTGTAACCCATATTAGCTAAACCTAATACTATGGCTTGGTTTGCCTATCACTATTATTCTATGTTCATCCTTATTTACTAGTTCATTTGACTATGGTAGCCTCATCAAGGAGAAATTTATGACATCACATTTCATTACATTTTATGCACCCTTTTTCACTTACAAGCCTCACCACCCAACCAACATTATCATTAACTTACCCACTTGTCAAACCCAAACCTAACTTCATTTTCACATCATCACTACTTAGTTTGGGGGTGAATACATCTTCCCATACTTGTGGAATCCAACCTTCCACTAAATCATTAGTTTTTTTTGCATCTTATTGATGTAAACTATAAAATAAAAAATAGCAAAATATAGACACTAAAAAATTGCACCAATAGTTCTAGATGTCATAACATACTTTTTAAAGCCCCTTAGACCCCCTTAGGTTAGAACATTTATTAAACCCCTTAAAACAAATATTAACCCCTTACCCACATTTATCTAAATTAATTAATTTATTAAGATAATAAAACTCTATTTACACCTCACTCTAACTAAGATTATGACTAACTTAGTGACACCTTGCCTTAAGACCATTTCCTACCCTAGAATTTAAGTACTAACCTTATAGACTATTTTTACCTACATGACCATACTTACTTAAATGAACTCAGACCATTTATAATGGTATTAACTACCAAAATTAAGTAAAAAACACTATTTTTGGCAAGTTGGACCATTTTCACCTTGATCGATATTGATCATCCCTCGATCAATGCTAGTTGACCAAGACTGACCTCAATTACTTAAATATGCCCTGTGACCCTTGGTTAAGAGGTTGAATCATTTGAGTAATAACCAAAATATTATTTAAATAAAATATTTTTAGTGAACTAGAGAACCAATCAAGAGATGAATAAATGCTTCATCACCTCAAGATTGAGGATTCAAGCACCGTTACTCTACCATTTTTGTATAGGGTTCCAATCATCTTTCACTCAACTTTAATTCATATTAATGTCATTAAATCCATAATAGCTAAGTACTATGTTATTTTTTATAAGTTCATTATTTGGTTTTGGTAGTTTATTTCTTTCATCCCCTTTTAATCTCTCCCCACACTCTTTTTTGTGTTGGAGTTATGCAACTCCAACACCCATTTTTACATCAAATCCCCACTAATCATTCCTAGCCTTTTGAGTGTTAAACCTCTATGTTTGATATCCTTGAGTCTCTATTCTAACTTAATGACCATCAAATAACCTTCAAATATCACACACACCCCTTTACAACCATCCTACAACCCATTTCTATCCAAATGACAAAACTATGAAAATACATAGTGACTAACATTGGTCCTCCTTGACCAACATCGGTTACCCTTAATTGGCATTAGTTACCTAGTGATCGACATCAATATTTGTGTAATTATATTCTCTCAAAATATTAAGTTAAAAGTACCTATCATCCCTAACCCAAAACCTTTTTTTTGGGCCCCTATCACAACACCAAGTAAAAACAAAAATTTGAACCATACTTTAGAACTTTAGACTTTTGTTTTGCACAAGTTAATTCCATTTTTTTAAAGCAATCATTTTTCTTGAAAATCATTTTAATACATTGTGTTTAATAAATTTTCATTCCTTTATGTAAGCATTTCTTATCATCATTATTTATAACTTAATTTTTTAAAATGAGTAGAATGAAAACCTTCCAAAGAAGTCTTGTACTTCTTGGATCTAGCACTTGCTAGGCAATCCACCATCCAATCTTACTAATCAATCTTATTTCTATTCTTATTATTATTGTAGGTCATTCCTCCCAAACCAAAGAGGAGTATTTCACATCATCTGGATCATAGAGTGTACAACTGCATCTAGGTTCATAGATACCTTCTCCCTTTATTTAGTTTTACTTGTTTTCAAAAGCAAATAAAATAATACAAAAACATAGTGAAATACTATGTTTGGAAACTAATTATGGTAGTTGGAATCTATAGTTAAATATGTATTTTACCTAGGTGGTATAAACTACAATCATTATTTATATTATGGGATAGATGCTAATGTGAGATTCATTCATACATTTGATGAAATAAGTGTATGTTTTTTTATTACTCATGTGCTTAGCATGTTAGGAGATATGATTTATAGTAGGATGTAAATATTTTAATTATATTATGTTAACCAATCTTGTATTGCTAATATTGAGTAAGGAGTGAGATGTACTTCATTTGATTAATATCATCATAATGCTAGATGAAAGCAATCCAATCGAGTGATGTGTATGAATTTAGACTAATATATAGTTCACTATTATTTATTATTATTGAAAACTTAGGCCAAAGTAATGTTATTGAGACATTATAATTCCATGAGTATGATTTACATGTTTGTGTGATATCTTTAAATAGAACAAGTTTCTTATGATACACTACATGTTTAGCTTTAGAAATCATACAAAACATGGGTACTAGCTTGTCTCTCTAGATTTATGCACCATCACTACATACTCATCTATGAAGGGAGGGCCATTCCTTGATGGTGTTAGTGTGGAGGATCATTGGTATGTGGTTGGTGTAAAAAATTACTTGAATAATTCTCTCCTTCCCCATAATAGTGCTTAATTAGAGGAAACACTTGAGATTGCCATATATACTAGAGAGTATAGGGAACTCATGCTCTAGGGATCCATGTATCTTATTTATTTATATAGTATTATATTTTATCATGAAGATTTGTAATTACCTATCTACTATGGATTGATAGCAGTGGATGGTTATTTGTAATTAATTTTTATGTTTGTATTATGATGTGTTTCTTATGTTGATAGTGATCAGTGACTATTAGATGTCACATGATTATTTACAGTTATCACACTTAGAGTTTTTTGTATGATCATTGCTTAGATTCTCATGATGTAATATATTTATAGTATATGTGCTTAATTAAAAAATATCACATTTTATATGTCAAACCTAGTGGGGGATTCATTGTCATAACTTTTTGAATGTACATATCTATGTTTTTATTTGAATTCATATTTATTTCATTATCATTTACATTTTCACTCTCTTTTTGACATCTTTTATAAAGTTTTATTAACTAGTACTTGTTCTGTTTCACATTTTCATTTCCTCTAAATCATACTTCTTTTAACCATGCATTTTATAAAAAAATAGTAACACATACATACACACATTTTCTCATAGCATATAATAATCAATGGATGTGCTAAAAATAAAATACATAACACCCATAATGTCTATAATCATATTTTACATAGCAAATAATAACCAATACATGTGTTAAAACTAAAATATAGACATCCATGAGTCATCAATAGTGCACGCGCGTGCGCACGCGCGCACACACACACACACACATAATGGCTTAAAAATTATGATATAATACAACATAGTAAAAATAAAACTCTAAGGCCAAGGTCTATCATGAGGATGTGTTACACTATCCATTGAGGCCTTACACTATCCATCGAGGCCTATGACTGAGCTCTCTAAGTAGCCCACTATAGTGACTATATCTATGATCATAAAACATCCACCATCCTTGTAGATGGGCCACTTGAACCTAGAGATGTGCCATATATCTATCTAAATTCAAATGTGAAGCTCACTCTTGAGCAAATTAATACCACACTCATAGTTTCCCATCACTCACTCCTAGTGGTACTACTACATACATTACATCTAATAGTCTCTATATAACACTTAAGCTACCTCACTAATAAATAAAAACCAACTATCATAAATAGGTTTTAAATACACCACATTATCAATCATCTATGTAGTATCATTTTTAGATAACATGCCATTAAATATATCATGATGGCCTATCTCTACCATGGTCTCCCATTTGGTCTCCTATAGGTAACCTGCATAATAGATCTAAGATCCACACTACATCCACTACTATACATAGCCTCCATCATCTCCATAAAATATCAAATAAAAAAGCATGTATCATTTCACTATCAAGATAATCATCAAATCTAATTCAAAAACTAAAACCATAATAAATTAATATATTTAACTACTTTATCAATATGTTTTACCTTTTTACATCATTCCTAACAAAGTCATCCATGTATGTAGCTACATCAACCCATTTTATTATTTCATACTATGTCAACCATGTATCTTAATACACCGACTAGTCTTATTATATACTAAGTCATCCATATATCCTATTACATTAGCTCACCATCTTATTTATTAATTTATCTAGGTATATGTAATAATCCACTTACCCTAACTACATTGGCCACTTTCTTACACAATCAAATAATTTTTAAATTAAGTCAACCACCTTTGCTTCCCACATAGTTAGCCACCTTGTATGCTATTGGCCATATTTGGTTTCAAATAAATTCAACCACATTATACATTTTAGGCTAATCTTATATTCAATTAGATTATCCAATTAATACGTAGTCATCCACCTAAACAAATACACCCCATTTAACTGAGTTAACTAGGCCAACCCCCTTCAAACTCAAAAATGGTTTTCAACTAACTTGAAGTTATTCCTAAATCCTAATTTTTAAAATTTTGACTCCTACCCATTATTTGATATTACTTTTATGTTATTACTATTTTTTTGGAAAAAAACATCTACTACATGGATTTTTCTCAACATTTAATTTTCCTAAACTAATCCATTTTAATACTAAAATGCTAAAAATCCCTACTAAATATACTTCATACCTAGTGATATAACCTTTTAGGGTTTTACATGAGTAATTCCTATATTTGGTTAAAAGTCTAAGATGCCTAAATCATTTAAATAAATATGCAATAATTAAGTACTGATTTGTTATAAATTTTTATTTATTTTTAATATATAATAATATTAATAAATTAGGACAAGTAGATACTTAGCTAAAAATTAACTATCATAAATGATCTAGGTTTTGAAATTGCAGATCTGAGTAATAGTGTATGTCATCAATAGGATCTTGATATTTATTTATTCACTAGACAATAACACCCAATTTGGATAGTAGTTACATCTATGTGTAGTATCCTTAATGTGGTGTTAATGTCTCCTTTGTGTGACTATTCTTATTTTTGGGGAGGGCCTATGACTATGTCTATATTTTTTATTCCTGCATGATAAAAGCTTGTAGTTCTGTATTGTACCTAGAAAACTTGATTTCTTATGCAAACCCTAGTTCTATTTACAAGTTTAATATGACAAATAATTTAATTCCTTAGTATCATGTAATGTACATCCTCAACACCTCGTTATGTAGAGATTTTCCTACATACCAATACTCCAAAGAGGAATCAAGTCCAATGTAGTTCTCCCACCTAATGCTTGATGTATGTGCAAGTGAATTCTAAAATGAGAGTGGCCTTAGATTCCTTGAATTTTCTTGAGATTTAAAATACTTGAATAATGGACTTAAGGCTATTTTATATGGTAGTATTCAAAAATAAGGGTAGAATAAGGATAATGTACCTTGATTTTTCACAACTTTATTTTTGGTTTGAATAAATTTTATTTCTATTTTCCCTATAGTCAATAGAGGTGGATTAAACTTGAATTTATAGGGTTTTTTTTAATTATGTGAATAAGATAATGGCCTTAAACTAACCTTAGGAGGGACACACATTTGAAAAACTATCTATTGGGAAGAATTGGGGCTAAGGATAGTAGTGCCTAA